>JBBBDQ010001493.1:252500-515000 GCA_037127315.1 Ascarosepion bandense
TCGGATTTTATTTTCCGCGTTAGTAACACTTGCATCGCGTCTCACATCCATACCTATGAATAAATTTGCTTTAATTCACTTGATAACATATTGCATGTTTTTATTAAACCTAAACTTCATCTCTATATTCAATCGTCTGCTTACAAAGCAATGACTGCCAAAGTACAACCACTCAGCCATGTTTGATTCCATATTTTCCCCATATTTTATCGACTGACATTCTTCATACGTTTTCGCGCCATTTTTGTGCACTATCCTTCATTAGGTTCTTATTTCTAGCGTTGGTTGCCGGATTAAACTAGTGTTGCGGATCCAACATGTCTCCTTATAAAGAGACGCAATATATATATTTTAATAACAAAGAAATAAAGGGAGAAAATGGGTTGGGGGCATGAGATTGAATGTATTAAGGAGTGACGCAGAAAAAGGAAAATAGAAAATAGTAGAAAGATGAAGAGAGACTATTAAAGAGAAGAATTGGGTCAGATGCGGGAAGAGGATTAAAAATAATTTCAGGAGAAAAGTGGAAAAGCAAGAATGAAAGAACAGCAAGAAGAATAAAGACTAACAAAGGGGAAAAATAGGGTAATAAGAGGGGGATCAAAGAAAGCGAGAGAGAGAGAGAGAGAGAGAGAGAGAGAGAGAGAGAGAGAGAGAAAGAGAAGAAAAAAGAAAACAAAAAGAATACAGAGCAGAAGAAAAGCTGCTGATGCCGAATTGTAGTAAGAATGAAAGAACTAAAGGAATGGAGATGAGGAAAAAAAAAGAGTACTTTTAAAAAATTAAAATAAAAATTTCCAAAAAGAAGGAAAAATAAAGATCAAAACAAAAATTGGTAAATTTAGAATAAATAAATAAAAACCTAACATAAACAGAGAAAAAATACAAAAGACAATTTATCTGCACGTTTTCCGAATGCACACGATTACTAGAGCGGCTAATTAATCCCTCTTGTAGATGCTTCCTCAAGGAAAGTTTGTGTTTGTTCAAAATCGTCACATTCTCACCTGCAGTTTCTACTACAACTATGCTGAGCGGACCTTTGTTAGAGTTTCTGATAGAGCACACATTATTTGGTGTGATCAACAGTTTTAACAAGGCTAGTACGTTCAAAATCCTCAGTCACGATGACATTTAACTTTGTGCTAGCAAAACCATCGACGGTTTTCGAACAGTTCCGTCTAACAAATTTTACTCATAAGGATCGGGTTAATCTCAGATATAGTTTTTATATCAAGAAATCGGCATAGCAAGAATCGAACCCAGGTCTTCTCGTAAGAAAGCTTTTCATCCATGAACCCATTAAATTTCATCACACACACACACACACACACACACACACACACACACACACACACACACACACACACACACATATATATGGCAGTCAATTACTGAAACATTATGACGAGTGATCTGAACGGTTACAGAAATGTTCACCTACAAAATTTTGACGTCGAGGTGCTGAAAATGACATCAATCAGCTAAATGACATATATATATATATATATATATATATATATATATATATATGTGTGTGTGTGTGTGTGTGTGTTTGCGTCTATACATATAAGAGAGACGAGTACTTAAATCACATGACCTATAAATAGAAGATGATCCAACGTAATGTTGTGCAGCATGCGCCAAATTTTGATATTCTTATTTCTTTTTCAGACCAAACGAAAATATTAACATTTCGGGAAATAAAAAGGCATGGATTGATCTTTGTCCATAACTACAAGAAATCAGGAATAGCCAGCAGCTTTTAAATGGTTCTTCGTGCATATAGTAATGAATGTGTTAGAAACATCTAGCAGGGACTGTTTCAAGAGAATACTCCTCCCTCTGATATAAGCTAGAGTTAGTGGTCAAGTATGTTCCCGATTATGTTAATCTCATCCTTTGGCTTTCTTTATTTCCTAATTAAAAACCTCTGGTCTGCTACATCTGTGGTATATCTAGCAGTCTCACAGTACCAAAGAGCCGTTGAAGACCACCATTGTAGACTACTTGATCCGTGCATGGATTGAGGCCGTCCGCTAGGCTAAGGACGATTTTAATGATTCATTTGGTTTGATTGAGTTTAACATGTATACAATCTTTTCCAAATTCATTCTTTTGAAATCAATATCTTTGATTTTCTTTTTATTATCATTTTGTTTAATCGCACACACGGCTTTCACGTAAGGTGCATTGATGCAACCAAATTTTATTTTCTTAATCATTTTACTCAAGCCAGGCGATAATACCACTAAGACACAAGGGATTACTGAGTGTGAAAGAGCATAAGAAGACTTTAGTAAGGAGAAAGTTCAATTAAAGAACATGTGGACAGTATTTTTAAAGAATGTATGTAGCAGGGAAACAAGAAACTGGAAGAAAGTTCTAGTGGTGAGAAGTTAGAGAAAAGAAACTATTATAATAGAACTTACGATTACAACTGGCTGTTTCTATATAAAAATGATGAGACCTAGTAGTCAATCTAGAAATACGCTTAAATTCACGCGGTCGAGATAGAAAAATTGGCATGAAAATATTGATAAAATATACAAGCAGAAACCATCTCACGACAGTGGGGAAGTAACTCAAATCGAGATACCAGATCAAGACATTAAAAAGAATTCTTTGAAATTACTTACTTACATACATACATACATACATATATACATACATACATATGTGTGTGCGTGTTTATGTGTATTTAAACAGTGTAGACAAAAACTTCCACACTAAATGGCGCCATTCTGTTCCATGCTAAGAGAGTGCGCTCAAACATGAAACAGACTGTCGCCATTTGCTATTGACCTCTGTGCTCACATTAATGATATTTACATGCTCTCTGGATATTGATGGCATTTATCCTTAAAATATTGTATAACTTTAAACTGTATATATATATATATATATATATATATATATATATATATTATAAGGAAGTGAAAGAACAGATAAATTAAAAACCTACTGTTCATGCATTTACATTTATAAAGAGTGATAAATCCAACGTGGGGCTTAATATTGTAATTTTGTTATTACAATGTTTTTTTTATAAACCATTGCAATAAAAAAAAATAATACCATTATATCACTACATAAAAATTAAAATGTTTCAGAACAATATTGTTCTTCTTTAGGTGATGTTTTAAAAATAAATGGTGAAAATGATTTATTTTAGAAAATATAAGATTAATTTATGTTTATTCAGAAAATTAAGAAGGGATGGTTGGATAAAGTTAAACAATATGATTGTGGATGTGTCAGTATTACTCAGTCAAAAGTGAGAATTAGGTCAAACTATGGAGTTGAATAATTGGGTCGCATAGAGAAAATTGTTGTTTAATGGCAAAACATGACAGCTTTTTTTATTTTGTCTGGGTAGGATACATACTAGAAACATAGATTATTCAAATGTGTAGACAATAGCTTTTAACAGTAGTTTCGATTTTATATTACTTCATTTGTTAAACTGGGCTGGAATGTTTAGGCTAAAATTAGAATTAAGTAATTATGGTATACTAAGGTATGTTAGAGTTATGAAACCCAATTAAATATTGTGTGGGTCTTTAATTTTAATAAAAAGATTCGATCTCATTTAAACACATACAAAATCCTATCCGAAATATATTTTTTGATAGCACAAATGGCATCATCCACATGCAAAAAAAAAGACTCAAAATGATAGAGTCTTTATTGATACAAAAGAAAAACCCAAAACTCAGTAATATTAACTAATAACACGCTAACAACATGCTTAACGTGTTCGGTACATAACGTGTTCGGTACACTATTTCACATCATACATAGCACGACGTAAAATAATATTCATCCTCGAAAAATGGTTAAAAATATAGCCGAAAACGTCTGACAAACAAAACATTCATACAAATTTATATAATTTACGTCCCCAGAAGAAAAAACATATAACGTTACATGAAAATTTACCTAAAAAACTCAACCATCACACCTTGTCTGTAATTTTTAATGAAGTAGCATATATATATATATATATATGTGTGTGTGTGTGTGTGTGTGTGTGTGTGTTTGTGTGTGTGTGTGTGTGTTTAAACATATACATAATGGTTTACGCATCGGAGTGATATATTTATTAGAATAGAAATGAATACGTTGTTGCAAATTAGGAGCTAATTATATTTATTGTATACGTATCCAAATTATTTTGATACCGCAGAAAACAATTATACTAACATAATAAACTGTATCCCCAGATACAGAATATACACATATTTTCATATATATATATATATATATATATATATATATATATATATATATATATATATATATATATATTGAGATAGACAGATAGTAAGTAAGTTTCTCAGGCAGCTTCGGTCGATAATAGGAATTCTTAAATAAATGATGCAAATATGAAATATGAATGCGACTTAACATTGTCTTTGCATAGTTAGATGAACACCTACTTATAACATATATATATATATATATATATATATATATATATATATATATATATATATACATATATATATGTATATATATAACATATATATATATATATATATGCAAGATACACATGCACTTCCCACAAACACACATACACACGCACTTCTCCCCCACACACAGACAGAGGCGTATAAATTGAGATAAATTTCTTTAAGATGTGCATCAATATACGCACACTACGTAAGGGAATTATAAAAGATAGATTTCCGAAGAAATGTATTGCAATATATATTTGTATGTTGATGTAAATAATGTGCGTGCGTCTACACACACAGCCAGGCAGAAACATACTTATATTATATATATATATATATATATATATATAGAGAGAGAGAGAGAGAGAGAGAGAGTAATATATATCACGCGTAAAACACGAAAACATATATACTTACATTTTTGCATGTGTTGATATAAAATTGAGCACTACTCTCTCTCTCTCTCTCTCTCTCTCTCTCTCACACACACACACACACACACACACACACACACATATATATATATATATATATTGTTCTATATTTGAAGATTTATATGTGCATAGTGATGAAATTTTCATGTGTGTCCACATTTCAATGTGCACGTAAATATTTGGTTTGATTTTATGCAGAAAATTCGCTTCTAGCAGGGACAAGATCATCCCAAACGTGTGAAGTGATGCACTGGAAAGAGAGCGAGAGAGAGTGAGAGAGAGATTAAAATTACAAAAAGAAACATAGGTGTGTGAGGAGAGAGATTACATGAAAAGTGAAACAGAGTGAGAGAAATAATTCTTAGAGAGAGAGAAAGAGAGACTGAGAGAAAGAGAGTGAGACAGAAATCATTTGGAAAATATATAGACTCTAGAGGAAGTGTGTTTGAGTGGGCAAAATGAAGAAACAAAATCGACTGAGAGTCAGAGACATGATAGCGAGAGATATAATGAAGTAAAGAGAGACTCTAAGATAGAATATGAGTGACGGAGTGATTAGGAGTTTATATATATATATATATATATATATATATAGAGAGAGAGAGAGAGAGAGAGAGAGAGAGAGCGAGAGAGAGAAAGAAAGATAGAAAGAGAGAGAAAAACGAAGAGAACCATTTCTCATTAATAAAAAGACCTCAGATTTCAGATAGATTGATAGGTAGATAGAAAGAGAGACAGAGACAAAGAGAAAACTAGAGAGAGAGAGAAGGAGAGAGAAAGTTAGAGAGAGAGAGAGAGAGAGAGAGCAAGAGGAGCGCACGCCAATATCAATAAATCTGTAAGATATACGGGGCGAATTTTGCATTTAATAAACTCTGATCCGAATGTTCAATGGTCTCTAACATTTGATAGGGCCTTGTGCCCATTCGAGATGCACACGATGAAAGGGAGAGACGCCCAAGTCTATCCCCACTCCCTAGCCCTTCCCAGACAGAAGCACATTTGAGCGGGCGGACGGGCCTCCAGATTGGCAGGCGCGTTTCCTTGTTGAATAATGATTATGTGTTTATCGTTGTCGATAAATATGATCACATACTCCCGCAGGAGAGCGTAGACCTTGCAACATACACATGCACTTCCCACAAAGACACATTTACACGCACTCCCCCCCCCACACACACAGACAGAGGCGTATAAATTGAGATAAATTTCTTCAAGATGTGCATCAGTATACGCACTCTTCGTAAGGGAATTATAAAAGATAGATTTCCGAAGAAATGTATTGCAATATATATTTGTATGTTTATGTAAATAATGTGCGTGCGTCTATACACACAGCCAGGCAGAAACATACTTATATATATATATATATATAAAATTGAGCACTACTCTCTCTCTCACACACACACACACACACACACATATATATATATATATATATATATATATATATATATATATATATGTATATATATAAACAAGGATTGACCTATGTATCTGTACACATATAGCTGGGTCAGTAAAACGGTAGTCAATAGATGTCAAATTATTTTACTCAAAATATTGATTTTCAAAATAAAACTAAACCAACACTTCCCAAACACATGAGTTAAAATATATATATATATATATATATATATATATATATATATATATATATATATGTGTGTGTGTGTGTGTGTGTGTGTGTGTGTGTGTGTGTGTGTGTGTGTGTGCTTACGCACATGTAAAATCATTTTTTGCTCCGAGCAACAATGATATTAAGGGTTAACAACTTTTTGCTTTAACTGCTTTGGCAGTTGAAGTTTTTAATGGTGTATGTTTTGTCCAAATGTCCATTCACTCATTCTGACATCTGTTGATGGGACAGATCGCCGGGAAAAGTATGTCATATCATAAATTTGAAATATCTGCAAGGCTAATGTTTACCCGAACTAGGAGGGCGATCAAATTCGCTATTTTCATTCCTTTGTACTATTTCTCCTGCACCAATGACGTCAGATTAAGAAACTAACAAAAAGCAAATTTGGCGCAAGTATAAAAACCTACAATAAGCATAACCTGATTCCTTGTACAATTTGGTAGAATTTTGCCAGATTGGGCTAACAAATTGCGAATCGTGTTAATTTTGAGAGCTCAGCGCTAATGAATTTTAAATTACTGTACTTGTGACTTTTGGGCTCTTAATTAGGAAAAAGCAATTTCCAATTTAGTAGTGCTGGGCCTTCAAACACAACCCAATTTTTAATGTCAGGCTTACAGCCATATCACGTTGAAACACTAATTTCCTTACTATTGCCGAAGTTAAACAAAGTCGGGCATGTTTAGTTTGTTTCTTAAATGGGTGATCGTTTAGGAATACCAGGTACTGTAAGCTTGGATGTGCAAGGGATGTAATGGATAGCTTTTATCCATTACAGAAAATAATGGAGTAATAATAATAATAATCAGAGTTGTTAATGAAAGGGTCGATTTCCATTTCCATTCGGGTTCGTTAGATTCACCTACGCACAAGTACCCTTGAGAAAGGCATGAATGTACATCTTCTTCCCTACCTATGGATTAATTAGTAAACTTGTATCAATAAACCAATATTATCTAAAAACAATCTTATAATCTAAAAATATTTTCTGTCTTTTAATAACCTGAAAACGGTTGATAAGACGTAAAAAACAAATCAATAATTATTTGTAAGCTTAGTCAGTAGTAGATATTTTTCTATGGTTATACGATGGTGATACGATACATTTTTTTTCTTCTTCGTAGTCGAAAAATATTCTTCATAATATTGTACCTGGCAAGCAGGCTTCTGTGGAAGCTGTTTGTCGAACGCAAAAGAATATCTGTGAGAGGTTTTATTGTGTTTTTGATGTCAAATGAAACCCACGAGACAAATTGTAGGTTTTAGAAGACCATTCAGATTCTTATCTAAAAAAGTTGATTGAAACGATATTCTACATATCGTGACCGTAGATTGGTGTAGATTTATCTGAAATAAAAAGGCCTGCAGTAACGAACACATATTTCCAAAGTTAGAGGCCAAGGAATACGAAAATGGCATAACAACGTGTGAAGAGAAATTCAGATCATAAACATCGTTAATGATCTTTCGAAGGAGAAAATTATGAAAATGCAAAGAAACGCATGAAGAGAAAGTTGTATAAAAAGACGAAATTAGGAAAACAAATTATTACTCATATGGGTATGGCCTCTCTATATCGGTGTCTCTCTCTTTCTTTCTCTATCTCTATCTCGCTAAAACTTTATTTTTCTTTGTTCTTTCTTTTCTCTCTTTCTTCTCTCTCTTTCTCGTCTTTCTCTCGTTTTTCACATTATCTTTCTTTTTTTCTTTCATTCTTTCACTCGCTCACTCCCTCTTTATCTTTATTCCTATCTTGATTTCTTTCTCTTTTCCATTCTCTCAGCCTTTCTTTCTTTCTTTCTTTCTTTCTTTCTTTCTTTCTTTCTTTATCTTCATTTTTATCTTTATTTCTCTCTACCATTACTCTCATTATTGTAAACCAAATTATTTTAATAATTATATAATTGAGCGGAAAGTACTAAAAATATTTAAGGATTGTAAAATATAATTAAATGTTCACCCAAGAGCCACTCAAGATAGAAATTTAGTGATTCGGGTTGCTGAATGATTGTAAGCGGAGGTAAGAAATTCAGATTATGAGGATATTTAGGAAATATAACAGTTGACACAAGATTTGACTAGATTAAGATCGAAGCATCTTCTCATGAGTCTGTACCCCAAAATTCGCCAAACATTATTGGAAGAAGCTGTCCAAATTAAACCTCTTACTTACTAATGAAATACAAAGGGGATTCTGGATGATTCGTTTCAATTTACGTGGCTTTGAAATTTAAATATGTGACGGTCTGAACTGGTGAAAATAATGAATGTAGCTTGTCATTACTTTTTCCAATGAATTAGCGATAAAGTAGCGAGAGGTTTATGAGGTTGTAGGTGGAAAATAATTCATCACCGACAAGGCCAAGTAGATGCTTCTAAATTCTATAAGATTAAAAAGTGAGGGATGGGCACCTTCAGGTAAGATATGCCAACCGTTGTTCATTTGTGGTCTGATCTAGCACTTGTAAAGATAGAACGTAGCAAGAAAAGTTTGGTACTTTCCGTAGAAACATCTGCACCTTTAATGCGTAGGATATTTCAAGTAAGTCATTAGTGATGACATTTTATTCATTCGATGTCGCAACAGTTTCATTAACTTTACTCGATTTTCCAAGTTTCCCATTATTATAGACGTCACTGAGACTCACAGGGAAATTAAGTTCTAAATAAATTAGAACTACAAAATGTACACAAATTTTTGAAAAAGAAAATGTTTTAAAATAAAAAAAGGAAACTATCCTTGTAACGGTGACGAAGATATAAAGACAGCATTAATATGAAATATTGTACGAAAGAAATTTTAGATGTTCATCCAGTGATTTTGTTATTTGTTGAAATAGACACAATCGTATTCAAACTTTATGCTTGTTAAGAAATCACCGAAATGTGAACTTTCATATAGTCTTTGAAACGCATTTTACTAAAATAACTATTATATCTTTTAACGAATGTAAATTCATGTATAAAAAGTGACTACTCTCTGAAAGAGTGTTCTTGAATCATGGTTCCACGTGTGCCTTCAAAATCAATTTTTGAGTCGTTATCTTCATACCACTTAAATCGAATTAAAGGAACATCTCTTCACCACCTATAATTCAACTTCAGAACATCTATTACCTTCGCATCGCTTGCATTACTGTCAGTTATCACCCAGATATTTTCCTGATGGATGTCATATGGATGCGTTTTAAATAATTCTAGTCAGGGCCTCACATATTTCATCGCATGAGTTAAATACTGTTTCTTGGGTTTTCAATAGCTACTCATAAAATTTTATATATTGACAAAGACGAATTTCTATTTTTATTCTATTTCTGTTATGATACGGAAAGCAGATCGGTTATATATATATATATATATATATATATATATATATATATATATATATATATATATATTGGTAGCAATCTCTCTTTCATAAATGTTTCTACTGTCATGAACCTGCGGTTAAGTTTTTATTTATTTTTTCTTGTTTTCTTACATTTTTTCTTTTTTGAACATACATTATGTAGAAGTTTTTTGAATGTTCTATATGTCTCGGCGATTATTTATTTACTGGCAAATAAAACATTTCTATAACTTTAGATACATACATAAAAAATACGTACATTCAGTTAAAAGTAAAAATAAAATCATCCTTGATAATGGTTAAAATTATACCCGAAACAACATATGCCGTCCAGATATTCCAGAAGCACAGATGGTTTTCGAGTGGTTTGGGGCATTATGGATATGATTTTTTTCGGTAAGACAGCTTCAGGAGAAAGGCATCAAACTGCGAATAACATTGTACTAGGATTTCGTGGATTTGAAACATCAACATATTGATCTGAAGGCTTGTCTAACAAGATGAGATTGTGGTGAACAAGCAAGGTGACATTCTTGCACTAAGTCTTTTTTCAGATTATGTTTTGTACTCTGATCACGTGTTTCGATGACTATGAGGCGGGGGCCTCATTGGAATTTAGATAATCAGGAAGAATTCAACACTAAATCAAGTGCAAGATCCAAGATTAGCTGTATGTTGATGATCCATATTTTGTATCACACTCCGAGGAAGATTTTTCAACTCATAGATCGCTTTGCTGTCGCCTATGATGATTTTCGAATAAGGATGAACCTGAGGAAGACAAAAATGGTGTTCACCTCTCCTCCAGGATACCTAAACAACTTTTCAACGAGGAAATGAAGATAAGAAAGCTTATACATGGTTTAAAGTTAAGCTTAAAGATAATCTGAATGCATTGCATATGGATGTGCAACACAGGGAAAAACTTACTTTATATAATAAAGAGTGAGGGCACTTTATAAAGGAAGGATGCAACGCTTTTGGGAATGATTCTCTCAGGCATGTTCAGATCAGGCGTGATCTCTGAAGAACTCACCCAGTTTTGCAATTTTATATACAGCCTTGGATATGTAATGTGTGTGAGCGCAGGCTGTTGTCGAGGTTAGTTAAACGATCTGAAAGGGCATTGTAACTGTGATACTATCTTCCGCTGGTATATTTGCTTTTGTTTGGTTTAATGCAACGGAGAGAGAAAAATTAATATTAGTGGTATTATTCGCTGTGCTTTATTGTAATTCGCGATGTGAGCTTATGTAAAAAAAAACTATTTTAATACTATCATATACTGGTAAAATCCGGGGAATAGAAAAATTAGTTAACAGCTGGGAAAGAAAGAGAGAAATAGAATTATTCTTCTTTTGTGTTCGAAGCGGATTTGTTTTGGGCAAGCTAAAATTTTGTAAGTAGCCATAACAAAATGTCAGGATTTACTTGATAAGATCAGGTAGGGTCAAATCCCCAATAATTGTTCAGAAAATTGAACAGAAAATTGTGGGAATTAAAAAATCTAAAGATGATGTAATCGAAAGAACGAAGACAAAAAGACATTACATCATGTGAGCTGTTGATATTTCATTCGTCGAGCCATGGCTCACCGCAAATCATGTGGGTGGAAAATAATCTCATTGGTTAAAAGCTTTGAGTCGGCCGATTCCCCCGAGAAGATTGGGGATGGTTATAAAAATCCGGACTTGGCGAGAAAAATAAGTAGTAGTTGTTGGCTGGAGAGTAGTTTTTGTGAGTTGAAATGTAACGACCGTGGAAAAAGGTTCCCAACTTGGGGGAGATATGACCCACGGCTGGTCGCCTACCATAGAACGAATGAAGCCTGCCGCCGATTAACTTAAAGAGTTAATGTCGAATGAAGCCTGCCGCCCATTGACTTAATGAATAATGCGCCTCCGATAGGAATCCCGAAAGAACGTTATTGTTTAAATTTCTGATTATTCTTGACAAAAAGCCCGCACTGCTATGAAAATAATTTTTAGAAGTTGAGTTGGAAAAGAGCTTCCAGACGACAAAGATAAACCAAACCCCACACCGCCGCCATCACGTCGCCGCCATTACCCGCTTCTGATTCGGTAAATCCTGTCAAGTTCCGATAAGAACCCGAAAGAACTTTGTTATTTTTAACGTTACTTAGAGAATGGACACCCCCAATTTTAGAGAATACGTGAAAAGACTTTAACGAGAATTTGAAGAGTTCTATTACTTTAACGAAACTTAGAAAATACATTCTTATGGTGGAAATTGGAAGCTCTGAGATTTTGAAAACTCTCTCTCTCTCTCTCTCCGTTGTAAACTGGCATTCCGACAACTGTATTATCATTCTGAAAACTGTATTATCTGCTCCTGTAACTAATAATTGTTTTTTTTTATATATATAAAGACATTCTTCGTAACTCTCCAGGCGTGTTCGACCTTATTCATTTATTTAATTTTTTCTTTTTTTTTTTTTTTTTTGTGCCGTGTTTATATTTAACCACAAGTGCACATCAGTGTCCAGTCTGGTTCTGGTGGAAAGACGGCTATTGAAATTGCACAACGCGACTTTCTGGGATCAAATCACAACGTGGGCAGTTTTCCGTTGTTTTTATAGCCGTCTTGAGGATCAGCTTCTGTGACGAGATCATCACGACCAGCAATAGCGGCACGAAAGCGTCGACAAAATTGGTACCATTTCGACATCATCGCAGCGGGATCCGTTCCCAAACCAGCGAGCGACCGACCGCACCAACCATCCAGCCAGCCGGGTGGCAGTGTCACAGTTGGTGCCGTCACGACCGTAGACAAGAACATGCGTCAAAACCAGCCAGCCCGGGCAAAAGTGTCACAGTAACAACGGGAAGCAAACCAGCTATACCAGCCTGCCTCATAGTCTTGCCAACAATACCTGTGTTGTTTGCAACCAGGTTGTCAGATCATCATCCTGACTGAGAAGACAAATGGTGTTACACAGGAGAGTTGTAGGTCATGTAGATCCAATCAAAGAGATAGAGTTTATAAGTCATATATGCCTGGTATCTATGAAATCGAATGCTGGTCTCAAGTTTTAGAAGAGATGCCGAAAAAAGATGGGAGTTATTACAAATTACGCGAGGGAGAGGGGGTTGCTTTCATCTGAGTAAGTTGTTCCAATATCTATCTATCTATCTATCTATCTATCTATCTATCTATCTATCTATCTATCTATCTATCTATTTAATCAGTATATTCCATAAGTGTTTATATGCACGTAACACATATATGTCTACAAGCTGTAATTTATTTCGTGTAATCAGTGAGTGAGTGAGTGAGTGACAAAGTGAGTGAGGGATATCCAGAAAGACAGACAGGCAAAAAGTCTCCCTGATAATATCAGTGTTGAATTGATAGGATTAAACTGAGTAAAGCAGCCAGTAATCGTAGTTTTTCCCCTTTTTGTTTTTTTTTATTGATTTGTTTTTATTTCCTTCGTCCTTTACCAGTGCTACGTTTCGATTTGATATCATTAACGATAACCATTCATTTTTATTACAGCCATTCTAAAATGCGCTCGTATCTTCTTTGCATTGCGCGCAAATCAGTCTCTAAGATTTGTGCGTCGACACAGGTGTACGAATGACTGTGAGTACAATTATGGGGATTGGTTAAAAAATGATTAGAGAAAAAAAGAAGAGGAATATGTTTCTTAGATATTTTTTCAGGCTCGTTTTTGTTTGTTGTTTTGTTTTGTATTTTTTGTTTTTTATTGAAACCAGTGTAATTTAATTGTGTATATTACAAATCCAATTTCTTGATGGCTACAAAATTAAGTGGTTCGGTAACCTGAAGCTTTGCTTTAAAAAATACAACACGAGCAAATAAAGCCAAATCGAATGAAAATGAGAAGTTAATTTCCGCGATCCAATGTGAAATGAAGCGTTCTTTCTTTTCTTTTCTAACCGCTAAAAGTTTGGAGTTTCAGTTTCAGTTTGGAGAAGGAAATATTTCTATGATATAAAAATTCATATTTCTAAATGAAGTATAGAACAATCTGGAAACAAGGCTACAGTAATTAAAAACTAACAATTTTCGAACTTCCTTTTACTCACTAGTCGGACTAGAATAACTTTGTTGGACTACTAATAATATTCGAAATCAAGACACCAACAACTTGGTTACCAGGACACACTTGCTACCTATGGCCATGGTGCCACAAAATATTCCTTTACGAGTAATGTTCTTAAATCAAATGCCAGAGTTTGTCTCCTAAATACGCATTTGCTGTCGAAATGAATGAATGAATAATAATAAAGTCAAAAACTAAAAACATAAACTACTAAAGATATATAATCTAAAAGTTCCCGGCACCCTTTTCAAAAGCAGAGACTGAATGTATACTTGAAACTGTTTGTTTGTTTTTGTTTGTATTTTTTTTTTTTTTTGCTTAAAATTTTTATACCATTCTGCTAAAATTGAACAGAAATAAAAATAAAAAATAAAAAATAGTGTCATATATTTAACGTATTTAGGGTATAATTAGTGACAGAGCCAAGTTGAAGCCCATGATCACCTACGTCCTGAAGAGACATAGTAAATAAAGAAGAAGAAGAAGAAGAAGAAGAAGAAGAAGAAGAAGAAGAAGAAGAAGAAGAAGAAGAAATGAGAATAGGGGAATAGAAAGAAAGGAATAAAGAATATCAAGAGATTATACAAAAAAGAAAGAAAGAATAAAGAATGAGCTCACAAAAAAGAAAGAAAGAAAGAAAGAATATCCCATGATTATACAGTAAAAAGTAAAGAAAGCAAGAAAGAATAACCAATGAGCACAGAGGAAAAAAAGAAAGAATATCCAACGAACATTTAGAAAAATAAAGAATAACCTATGAGCTATCAGAAAAAGAGAGAAAGCAAGAATGCTCATTAGTTATTCTAACTAATGAGCATTCAGAAAAATAAAAATAACCAATGAGCATGAGAAAAAGGGAATAAAGACAAGAACCCTTTTATGTGAAACCAATAAATTGCAAACGCAAATTCTACTCCACCAGCTTATTTTCCCGACAGCTATAATCTCCAAGAATTTAAATGTCAAGTCAATAGTCATCTCATATCTTACTAACCTGCACCCTCTCTCTCGTGCTCCTTTCTCCGTCACTCCGTCAACTCTCATCAGTATTCTCAGCCTTCTCTTACCCACTTTCTGACACTCCCTATAACCTGCCACTCTCTATCATAACTTTCCTCCTATGTAACCCACTGCAAAACAGTGGCAGTAATATATATATATATATATATATATATATATATATATATATACGTAAAAAAAAAGAAATCAAGCTTTTACTCATGTTCGTAGTTGACGGATTTTACTAACAATAAAGACATTTTTAAGATATATTTTACATTATGTGAAAGATAGCAGTTGAAGCCGATAACTATTTAGGTTTTTGAAAAAATTTGGAATTTGTAATGAAAATCATTCTTATAATGCTGACTTCCTACTTTTAGAAGTTTCACTACTAAGTATTCTTGTGACATCTCGGCCCGGCTGGCTCGCTGCCCCTGACCCGGAAAATGCTGCGATGATGATTACCGGAATCTGAGTGGGTTGATGCTGTCGAAACAGCACCAAGGATGACGACGCTTTCTGGCCGCTAGTCGTGATGATTTCGTCACCCTCTGCCCACGTTGTGTTCTTTTGATTTCAGAAAGTCACCTTGAAAAGCCTGGTACCCGTATCTCTACCATATCAAGCCAGACCGGACACTTGTGTTAAAAAAAAAATACAGCACCAAAAACAAAAAAATAAATAAATAAATAAGTTCGAAGACGCCTGGATGAGTTACGAAAGAAAGTCTTTATATATATATATAAAAATTAAAAGCAGAATCTACAATCGCCGAATTTCAGCTTACAACGGAGAGAAGGTTTCGTTTAAAAAAATAATCAGAGCTTCAAATGTTCCTTTCAAAAATTCGTTAAAAATAATCAGAGCTTTTAATTTTCAAACATAATCAGAGCTTTCGTTTTTCAAAAATAATCAGAGCTTTCAGTTTCCAAAAATAATTAGAGCTGTCAATTCTCCTAATAAAAACACGTCTTTTCAGCTTTTATCAAACTTTGCAGAGACGGTGGCGACTAATGGTGATGACGGAGGCGATGGGGGTCGTTTGGTCTTTGTCGTCTGACAGCTCCGAAAAATACATGAAATCTCTTTTCAGCTAATTCTTTCTCGGTTCATTCTGTTTTTGGTACATCTTTAGCCAGGACTCTATCGGAGGCGCAGTATTTGACATTAACTCTTTAAGTTAATCAGAGGCATGATTTTCTAAGTTTCTTTATATCTTCAGCCATGAGTTCTATGGTAGGCGACCCTCAGTCGTTACATCTTGACTGCAATTTCAAAAACTACTCAACCAACTGATTTTTCTCACTCGGTCTCGATTTTTATAGCTGTCCCCAATTCTCTCGGGGGATCTATGCGACTCAAAGCTTTGACCAATGAGATTATTTTCCACCCACACGATGTAAGGGGGAGTTACGGCTCAACAAATGAAATATCAACACCTCACATGACGTAATGTCTTTCTGTCCTCTTCCTTTCAATTACATAATCTATTTTTTCTGACTTTAGAATCTGTTCCCAGGAATAATTTTGAGGATTTAACCTTACTTGACCTCATCAAAGATTATGACAAGCCTGAAACAATATCCCAGTAAAGTTCACTTTTTGATTTTACTATTTGCAAAAGTTTTCGCTTTATATCACACAATGGCCGACGATAGGTTGACCCCCTCCATTTGACCTGCAAACACCTGCAAAAGCGTTTTTATCAATTCACTAGTGAGTTTCCAAGATTTAAAAAAATTCTTTTTTCACAATTTCTTAGCCGCGTTCATATTGCAATCGACAATAATCAATTTTATCATCTATTATGCTTATTTTTCTCATGTTGCAATCTGCAAAATTAACAATATCACCAGTAACGATTTCCCTCACTCCGTTGTATTAAACAGAAAAAAATGTACCGAGGTGGAAATAGGGTTACATTCCTCCCCTAATACTCTTGTCATTTAAGCATTTAAATGAAACTATAAATCCAAAACACAATTTCAGGGTACAACTTTACAAGATCCTCTTTTTCTCTCTCTTTTTTTCATTTCTTTTCTTTTCAACTATGCAAATTCAACCAAAAAAAGTCTTTTACTGAAAAGTCTCTTCGACTAACTGGAAAAGTTCATTTTTCATCTTTTGTACCGTCTACCTTTTATTCAAAACTAAAGTTGCAATTTCTACAAAATTTCCAATAAAAAGTTCTTTATTAAAAAGTCTCTAGTATCAACCTGAAAAATAATTAAAAATATGTGTGTGTGTGTGTGTGTGTGTGTGTGTGTGTGTGTGTGTGTGTGAATAGAGGTATATATATATATATTTTTTTTTTCATGGCTTGTCCTTCTTGGGCAATGTTCTTTTTCTGCTCCGCTGGGGTTGGTTCTTCAGGAAAGTGTACACGGTATGGTATCTCCCTTTTCCTTTTTTTTCAGTGCAACCTGCCAAAGTTTTCCAAAATCGATCTCCGTTTAACATTTCTATATTGCTGCTACTATTACAGTGATTAATATTAAAGTACCTAACACTACTAACCAATTTATTAGGATTTTTTTCCTTACCATCCACTCAGATCATGACTTAACGTAATATTGGGAAATTCTTTTGCTATCGGATCAAGTATACCTGTATAATTATCCAAATTCCTATTATCCCAGTTAATTTCTCACTTATTTCCTTATTATCCTTTCAATTTTCATTTCCTTTTTAGCTTTTAATGCTTTTCTCGCTAATTACTAACAGTAGGGTGATTGTTTTAGACAAGCGCGCGGCGACCTTTGACCTGGGAGTTCACGCCCCGCCCCTACTAACAACTTGCCAGTCTGTCGCAGTGACGGGCGATCTCCCACCAAGACATGTCTTTTCGCCACGCAAGTCCTATTCAACCACGCCTACCTATATTCTTGCTAATTTTCATTTATTTGATTCGGTTTCTATTCTTGGACTTCTTCATAGGTTTCCTTCGCTATTCTGTTATTGAGTCCACTGTAATGTGTTGCTGTTCTATTTCTCTTCTTTTTTTTCTCTACTTTGGAATCTTTTTATATTCCCGGTCCCTCTGGTTCCACAGAGTCGCTTCCCCTGTTATTTTCCTGCCCTTTGCAACCTCAGCTAATTTTAAATCAAAAATTACATAGGACATTGGACCAATTTCTCTTGTTCAGACTTTCTTCTTTCCTGAGAATCCTGTCTCCAACTCTGATTTCTAACACCTTCCTACTGGCATTCACCCGCCATTCCTCACCCTGTTTCAGGCTCTTTTTATTCAATCAATTCTTTGTCTAATTTAGCAACCCCATCACGTCCGACTCTCAACAGGTCCCTTACCTTAGCCTTAAAGTTCCCAAGGGCTAATATTTACTTTATTTAAATAGACGTCTAGACTCTTTAAGCCTTCACTTTCCTTTCTTTAATTTAACTGTCTTAGCGGCTTCGTTCACTAACAACACGGGAACTATTTCTGCTGCATTTACTACCTCACTTGGGTCTATAAAAACTTCTATGTGGGATTCCTTTCTAGGTACTTCTGCTTAGCTATCTCTCTACCTACGCCTTGTGTATCATAATTTTCTACTTTATTCCATAGCCCCTCCGATTATTCTTTTAATAATCGGCCTATAAATTTGAACGGTTTCGACTGTGGACTCTGGACCTCCTCATTCTCTGTCGAATGGCAGTTCAATACTCTTTCATTCCTTCATTTTTCTCAGAGTTGGGAGAGGGGTATCTCATTCTCCTCTTCCCATTCACTTTCCACGCGTACCGTCTCTCTCTCCGCCGGCCCGTAGACTTATTGACTTTTATCTGCAGCCTCTAACCAACTTTTTAACACTTTCGCCTATCCCCCAGGGCTCGGCACCTTTGCACCCCCCTAAAAGACTTCTCAAGTTCTCAGACGGTCTGTGTTCTAAATCGCCTACCTCCGACTCTGCCGTTCCCTGTTCCTCCCCGTGGTTAGACATTTAAACAATACAGCCAGCAATCAATAATAAACGCGAAGGAAATCGAACAACGAGAAATCGTCAAGTGACCACATTTTCAGGGAGAAATCAAAAAATTGTCTTACCTGGTACTTGCTTATTCGACGAAATCCGCTTCAGGGTCTTCTTTTCGTGGCAACACAGGGTGTATCCCGGTCACTGCACCACTTGTGGCACCTCTCCCGGCTGTGTTTCTGGGTCCAGAGGCCAATAGTCACAGTAGCTGATCCACAAGCTTATAATGATGTAAATCTGAATTTAGTAAATTCAGTGAACACGAGTGCAAATCCTTCAAAATATACAATTTTTCTTCTGAGTTCAAAGAGTGTAGCTTGTTATGGTTACTGACAAAAGTTACAAAGCTTCTGTTGAACAAATCACTAGTTATTGACAATAAGATTCTTATGTGATTGTTTTACTCGATTCGAAGAGCACGTAAATGACAAAACATATGTCAGTAACTCATACCAAACTATATCTTGCTGAGCTGTCGTTGGAATATATTATTTGGAATAGTTATTGGCATACTTTTCTTTCCGAGAATATACGTGTAGTATCGAATGCAAATTCATAAGCAAGTATAAATAGAAAATAACTGGTGAGGTAAGAAAAAGAAACATCCTGTCGTCAAAAGGGACGCGGAGAGCTGTGCTACGATTAAAAGTACGAACCTTAAATTCGCTGGATGACCTAGAACACAGAAACATGGATAAGAACTTTTGCGGCATTTACAAGAATAACAAGTTAAGAAATACAAAGACCGACAGAGGAGAAAACGAGATTTATTGCTCTAGTTGGGTGCAAAGCTGTAAAGAAAATTTCGACAATGACATTTGATGAATTGTGAAAAAAAGAATATAAGACCAAAATAAAGATTGGCAATCGCTGAAAGAACCAAAGTTTTAGAAACAATACAAGCACAAAATGAGTTCATTATGCAATAATTACATAGATTGAAAAAACGAGCCAAAAATTGTGAATTTGAAAGATTTTTATCCCAGGAAATGACTATAAAAGATGAATTGATTCTTCTTAGATTGATTGAAGGCTTGCAAGAAGAAAACCAAAAGCAAAAAATACTAGAATGTCTATAGAGTAGCAGAATGAGTTTGGAAGCAAGCGTCGAGTTTTTTCAACAATTACAGTTGATTAGAGAAGTTACTCAACCAAAAGAAGAATTCTAGACATACAGGATGAGCACGACCAAATCCATAATTAAATGTAGATATTGTGGATAAATCACAAAAGTGAGAAATACAAATGTCCATCTCTCGGAAAACTATGCTTAGATTGCAAAAAAAAAAAAAATCATTTTCAGAACGTATGCGAATACAAAAAGCAAATAGAAAAAGTAAACATTATTCAAACCTTCTTCAAAGAAGCTGAAATATTTACAATGAAGGCACAAAAAAGAGGCATGAAAAATAAGAATAAATGGTCAAGTATTTAATATGCAAGTAAATACAGGCAGTGAAGTTACGTTGATATCAAAACATTTCTGGATAAAATTAGGACGACCTATATTTAAAAGAAGTAGCGTCCAGTTAAAGCGGTTTGATGGAAAGACCATAAAAACAATGGGTACATTTCAAGGCAATTTTGAAACCAATTAGCGTTTTGAAATAATTTCCATTGAACTTTTAGCATGTAAAAAAGACCGCGGATTATTAGGAATTGATGTATTAAACGTAGATAGAGCTAGACTAATCAATTACATGGCGGCAGAAGGAAATGAAATAGGATTATTGAGAGGTTATAAAGCAAGCATTCAACTATCATCTAAAGTATATAGAGTCAAAAAAGTTTTAATTCATATCCTACCTTTGGTAGTAGCAAAATTAAACAAAATGATAAAAGGCATACTAGAAAGAGTAACTCAGGGTGGTAGTAATTGGGCGTCACCGAAAGTAGCGATAAAGAAACCTGACGGAGACTCAAGGATATGTGGTGATTACAAAATAGGGGTAAATCACCATTTCGAAATTGCGAACCACGAGTTAGTAACAATTGAAAACTTTGCAAAAATTGATCTCAAGTCAGCATATAATCAAATAGAAATGGATAAGAAATTCAAGGAAATCGCCAATATACGCACCCATATAGGCTTAAGATGGACTCGTCTACAGTTTGGGATAACGATATCCAGCCATATTTTTTAGAAAGCAATTAGAAAAAAATAAAAAATATGATACTATACCAGAACGACATAGGTGTAGGGGTAAGAACATAAGAAGTATTAGAATATAAAACAGAGCAAATTTTTGTGAGATTAAAAGGAAGGGTTAACCATAAACAAAGACGAATGTAATTTTGATTGTAAGAAGATATCATATTTAGAATATCAAAGGAACGCATATCACCCGAGGATAGACTAAAAAGAAAATTACAGAAATAGCTGCTTTAAAAAATAAAAAAGAATTCAACTCCTTTTTATGGCTGATGATTTTTTATAGTGAATACACAGCAAGATACAAGCAAGCCAATAATAAATATTTTTGATTCACAAAATGAAATAACGTTAACCACTGACGCAAGTGAAAAGGCGAATTGCTGCTGTTTTATCACAAGAAGAATACCCAATCATGTACATATCAGGAAGGTTAACATCAGCAAAAACTAACTACTCAAATAGGGAAAAGGAAGCGCTACAGTTACATGGAGCATGGAAAGGGCACGAATATTTTTATAGAAAAAATTCTTATTAAAATCGGACCACAAACCATTAGAATTCGTATTTAACCTGTGAAAAGAATTGCCAAATGTCATATCGTCAAGGACTTTAAGATGGGCAATAAAAGTCGTGGCTTTCGATTTTTTGACAGAGTATACATGAAAGGGAGCACTATTCTTCATGTAGACGCTTTAACAAGATTGCAGTTCAAAAATGAATCAGAAGAAAAACATGTAAAGACTGATGATAAAATGATACACTGGGTGGAAACGGACGTTCGTCTTCTAAATAGACTCAAATAGAATCAAAGCAAGACCCAATATTAAGTAAAATAGTAGAGAGAATAAAAAATAATATATGAAGCAATTATCCGATGGCAGAACAACATATTAAGGAAACAAAGCACAATTTAACCATAGAAAATGGCATAATATGAAACAGAGATGTATTAGTAGCTTCAGAAATACAGAGAAAAGCCATATTAAAAGAAGTACACGATGATGTGGTATAACAACAACGCAAAAAAGACTAAAGTTATAAGTTAAGTATATTCAAAAGAGGAATACGTTAAGAGATGCCCAAAATGTGCGGAAATAAAAAAAATCATGCAAGCAAAATTCTCTCATGTCCCAAGGAAGCAGAGCCATGTGTTAGGATTCACATGGATCAGGCACATATCAGAGACAGGGGATTATTCTGAGTAGCAGTGGACTCTTATTCGGGATGATGAGAAGCTGTCAGAGTAAAAGACAGAAAAGCCATCACAATAAAATAAGTACTAAGAACTATATTTTCAGTATCTTAGACAATAGTCACCAACAATGCACCCGAATTTTGCGATGAGAACTTATGTGCGTGGTTAAAACAAATTGGATGTATCCCATACAAGACACCACCATATCACCATTAATCTGATGGCATTGCGGACAGAATGATACAAACAGAGAAAATGGGATTAAAAAGCATTCTCACCACTTAATGAAAATATAGAAGCATATTTACCAAAAATGCTCCTCAGTTAGAGATCCATTCCACATGCGGGAAAGAAACTGAGCTTTTCGGCATTAATGTGAAGACAGATCAGAACAAAAATAATTATGTCCTTTGCAAAGTAAGAAATGGTAACGTATAGAAAGAATAAAAATGAATGAAATGAAATGCGGAAGAAGCAAATTTCTTGATAAAAAAAAGAATACACGTTTATACTTGAAAAAAAAGAAAAAAAAGAAAAAAGAAACAACATATACTGGCACATGTAGATCTGTTTGGAAGCAGAAATGAGTTGGATGATGTGGAAGTGGAAGGCCAGGAAGAAGAAGAGGTAGAAAATTGTAAAAAAGCAAGAAATTGAAGAAACTGAGAATGAGAAGAGAGACGAATATGAAGAAGGAAATGAAGAGATACCAAGATCATCATTAAAGAGAAAAAAATAAAAATAATCAGGGGTAGTAAAAGAAAAAAAAACAAGGATGTACAACCTCTCCTGTTTAAGGAGGTGTAGTATCGTATGCAAATTAATAAAGTATAAATAGAGAATAACTGGAGAAGTAACAAACAGAAAACCCTGTCGTCACAAAGAACATGGAGAGCTGTACTACGACTAGTACTACGCACAAAGAAATGCGAAATATAACATGATTGTTTTAAAAGAGGAATAACAGCGTTTTAATTGTAGGCTTTTCTCATTGGTAATAATGATACAGATTTTTCCGCTAGCAGGTAACAGAGATCGTTCGTAAGCATAAATGGCGTAAAGTAAACAACAAATAACCAATAATTTATATACGATAAATATTTGAGAGTTCTCCGATCCAAAATTAAAATTGTGTAAGATTTTTTTACACGAATAAGCTAATGTTCTATGTAAAAGAATGGTCATTACTAATTCACATTATGCCATTTCGTATATCGGATAAAATAATCTGTACTTGCATAAGTGTTTCGTAAAAGCAAAATTAGATAAAATAAACTTTCTTAAAACGAATTATGCCTGTAATTATATTATTTAGTATTTTTATATATTTAAAACATTCTAAGGATTTTTTTTCAGAATTCAGCATTACTTCCGGAATGCTTAGCATAAAATTTAAAACTTAAAAATTTAAACTTATATTGAGGCCAACATTTAAAATTGTATCCATAGTTTAAAACAGCGTAGTTACGCTTGTATTTCTGTTTTATTATTCGAACAGATTTCAGTGAAGAAAAACAAGGTGTTGAACTTCTAATTTGAATTTTATAATTCCCCGATCCCGCGAAAACCGATGTCGGGTAGAACGCCACATAACCACACAACCCGCCGATCAATATCGGGTCGAACGGTCGGCAAGACATATAGTAGACATATTGATATTTGCTTTACTTACTGATAGGCATGTATTTGTATGCATTTACTTGTATGTGTGTGTATGTCTTACATGTATGTCTGTATGCTTTTGTATGGGTATATGTGTATATACATATATGTATGTGTGTGTATATAGATATATATATGTATATATATATGTGGGTATGTATGTATGTGTGTATATGTATATATATTCATATTTGTATATATGTATTTTCAGATGTCCATGTGTGCACATCTCTCTCTATATATATGTATGTTTGCGTATGTATGTGTGTATATATATATATATATATATATATATATATATATATATATACGTATGTATTTGTTTGTATGTGTATATGTGTATGTGTGTATGTATGTATATTTGTATATGTGTGTGTGTATATATATATGTAGGTGTATATATATATATATATATATATATAGGTGTATATGTATTTGTGTATGTACGTATGTATGTGTATAGATAGATAGATAGATAGATAGATAGATAGATAGATAGATAGATAGATAGATAGATGTAAGTTTGTTGTCCTGGGTTTCACGCTTTTTCGATCGTGAAACAAACTGTTTTAATTTCTTAATTAAAATACTGGATATATGTAGAGGTGCGTATATTGATGAATTTTTGTGAAGGTGGGATGAACATTGTGAGGAATATTTGTTATCGTGACGCCTTTTATACAAACACAGACATAAATTAACACTTGTACAACCATTGACGTGCGCAGAGACACAGGCACACGCGAGCTAGACGACTGGGGCTTACACAGGCATAACTTCATGTGAACGTTGTGGGGCTTATCATAGATATGTATATATGTGACGCATTTAATTTTAGCTTGTTTATTTGCGTAAGTATATATTTAATTCTGTTTACATGTCCATGCTTTGTAATATGATTATGTCTGTCCCGACTTCATTTGTTCAAGGCTGGTCACGTTATGAATTCGACTTAACTGTATCCAATATGTAGCAATTTAGTCTGTGTACAAATAGAGCTTTAAAATTTAACAGACAAATTGACAAGTCGATGAAAGCTAAATTTTGTAATTTGTGTATGTATATATGCGTGGGTATATTAATCTGTATATGTGTCTGTTTGCCTGTATTTGTGAATATACTCGTCTTCTTTTCCATGTGTGGATGTTTGTAGGTTTATTTATGTATGCGTTCTTTCTCTTCCTCTTTTAACATATGAATAACCTCCTAAATCTAATGAATTGTTAAACTTAGAAAATGTTTTTAAAATTTAGCAACAATAATAAAGTAGATATAATAGTTAATTAATAATGCTGATTTCAATTTAATCAAATATTAATACTAATGCCCCCAAAGAGTATTTTTAAGTCTTCCCACATATTCTTCAAATTAGAAGTTGCTTTACTCTGATTGGTTCACATTGTACATACAACAATAACTCCCTGATTAAATGGGTTTTGCTTGTTTTTAACCTTTTAAAACCATTCAATTTAAAATAAACCACATCACTTGACAAGACACAAGAAGTGTCGAAACAAAATAGCTACTTTTGTAGTGATATTATAACATGTCCCTGTTATAATTTCTGAATAAATATTATTAGCTCTACTTAGTTTGGACAAGGAATATTATTCCATCTATACGTACCCTATACTCTTATATATATATATATATATATATATATATATATATATATATATATATATAAGATAACTTCCTTTCTCTCTCTTTCTCTCTCTCTCTCTCTCTCTCTCTCTAGTGTATATTTTAGATATAATGTGTTGTGATCAATGAAGCTACCTGCTGACTGAATTAATAACAACTGATTAAAAAGTAAAATGGAATTCATCATGATGAATTTTAAGTTTCACTCAACTCGGTTAATATTCTTATGGCAGCATGATAAGCTTTATTGACTCTTTTTCTGGATGTTTAATTTTCAAAATTTTTTTTTTGCATAAAGTGTTAGATAAATTTTAAAATATGCTTATGTCAGTTCAGATTTCAGTTAGCACTTTTAATCATCTTGGCATCAAAGGCTGATTTTATTTTTTATTTTCTTTTGAATTTTTAAGAAAACGTATCTTAAAAGTCTCTTGTGACTATTAAGAGATCTCCTGACTTTAACTCAGTTAAAATTTAGAAATTTCTTTTTAAATTAGAGTAGATAGACCCTACTATCGCCCAGTTCATACTCCTTCCTCTTCTTTTGAACAGGAGTGGAGGCTTATCCCTTATTTTCTCTTTAGAAATAGTTTCTTTTCTCTCCTCAGGTCTTAATAATAGTGCTGGTGCAAGCTTTTTGTAATGTGTATTGATGGTGGCAACATCTCTTCATCCTGAAGGTATCTGGATGGCAGTTTCATGGTTGCGTCTTCCGACTGGTAGTCCGAATATTTGTGTAGCGTCTTGAGAAGCTCCTCTAATAAACAGTTGAATAATATCGTGGTTTCTTGAAGTGCCATGTCGCACATGGATGTGTGTCCCTGGAAGTGCCTCCGGTTGGCAACCCTGAGGCCACATTATGCTGCAGTCTGCGCTAATTTACTTCCTACTCATGTTGCATCTGACGACCGACTGATACTACTACTCTAGGCTTCTTCTTACCAAAATATCTCTAATTATGACATCACTTAAAGTAAGAATTAAAACTAAACCAGCTAAACAAAAACCACCTAAACCTCTTAACATGTTTTTCTCGAACATCCGTGGCCTCCGTACCAACTTTTGCAGCGTTGAATCTTTCCTCCAAGTAAACTCACCTGATATCTTCGCTCTTTGTGAAACTAACCTTCTATTCCTTCCTCTGAATTCTATATCCGTGGTTACCTTCCCTTCTTTAGGAAGAACTCTAATATCCATGTGCATGGAATTGGCGATTATGTCAGCGAACATTTCCCTCTAGCTAGGGTGATTTCTCCTTAATCTCCATATCATTACTACATGTGTCTCCGTCTCTCTCTACTAAGCTCGGTTAGCTATGTTTTCTTTCTCTACCGCTCCCCGCCATCTTCTGACTGTTCTGTACGTGACAGCATCTCGAACAATATAAATGAGGTCTTTTCCTCTCATCCGTTCGCTCAAATATTTGTGTTTGGATACTCTAATGCCCACCACGCCAAGTGGCTTGAAGACTCTGTCACAGATCTTGCTGGGGTCCATACCATGAACTTTTCAATCACTCAATCCCTTACGCAAGTGGCGGATTACACCACGCTTTTTTCTAATAACCCTAATCATTCTGATTCACTGCTAGATACCTGTTTCACTTCTATCCCTGACTCTTGCCATGTTATGCAGCTTTGCCCTCTTGTCAACTCTGATCATGCTGTGGTTTCCTTTAATATCACTCTTCACTCCCCCTCTTTCCAGGAACCTCCGATCAGCAGAATATCTTACTGCTACCAAAGAGCAGACTGTGAGCCGTTCCGCGATTTCCTGTGTGACGTTCCTTTGTATGAAAGTTTTTAGTCTTTTCGTTGAAGACTGTCTATCCGAGCTCTCCTTTTGTGTTAAAGCTGGAATCAATGCTTTCATCCTAGCCAGGAAGTTATAACTTAAACCGCATTCGTCCCTCTGGTTCTCCTTTGCTTGATCGGTCGCTATTATCCACAGAAATTATTTCTTCCGGCTTTATCGGAGCCGCACGTCTGGTCATAAAAGGCGCCTTTTTGTTTCTGCTCGCAATGAGGACAAGAGGATTCTAAATTATGCTAAGCTGTTGTTTTCTGACAGAATGAAGCAGCGTACTTCATTCCGCAAGTTCGACCCCAAAGACTACTGACAGCTCTGTAAAAATGTTTTAAACAACAGCAAGCTCTCAATCCCACTTTTATCAATAAATGTGAGTTCATCACATCTTTAGCAGACAAGTGCTTTGCTTGCAGATTCTCGACATTTGATTCGTATGAATTATCAGCACTCGACTTCCTACCTAGAACTGAGGCTCAAATGTGATCTTCACATTACCACACACACACACACACACACACACATATATATATATATATATATATATATACCAGGCTCTCGATAAGAACGACGAAGCTCGAGCTGTTCCCTAGATATCTTCAAAACATTTGACAGAGTCTGGCATGCTGCCATTTTATGGTATAGGTGGACGCTTGTTTGATCTAATCCAGTAGTTCTTCAACTCGCATAATAAAGGTAGTATTGAACAGGAATGCTTCCAGATACTATCATATATGCCCGTCTCGATAAGAAATTTTGCTGAGGCTGACAAAGCAAACCTTGCTGCTGATCTTGAAAAGGACCTCTAATCTGTGATGGACTTGGGTAAGAAATGGCTCGTAAATTTTAATGCTTCCAAAACGAATTGCAGATTTTCCGTTTGTTTTTATCAAGAACCACGAAATGAATAGTAGGGACACTTGACCAGGTGTGAAAGTAGTATTCAATACATGGGCGGATAGGAGATTTATATATGTGCAAGATGGATTCAGACGAGAAAAACTTCCTAGTTCTACACAGTAAACCGACCTTCTTAGTAGCAGATTTAGCTATGGATTCAATGTAGTTAAACTACTTGAAGTCGGCTGAGAGAGTTAGGCCGAGGGGGCCCAGTGCTTTGCTTTCAGGGAGACTAGCCTGATTCCTACTGATGATTGGTAGGAGCGATTGTCTATGGCGGTTAATGGATAGAAGTTCCACTCCACTCTCATCACACCAGTATTCTCATACTTCTCTTACCCACTTCCTAATACCCATAATAACCTGTCCCTCTTTCTCATCACTTACCTCCTATGTAACCCCCTGCGCACCAATGGCAGAAGAAACAGTTTTGCTTGGGGTGAAATGATTAAAAAAATGACATCCACACAGATATGTATATATATGTATATGTAAGTATATATATGTATGTATATATATATATATGTATGTATAAATGTATATATATGTATGTATATATGTATGTATATATATATATATATGTATATATGAATGCATATATATATGTATATGTATGTATATATAGGTGTATATATATATTATATATATATGTATGCATATATATATGTATGTATATATATATGTATGTATATATGCATATATATATATATGTATATGTATGTATATATGTATGTATATATATGTATGTACATATGTATATATATATATATGTGTGTCTGTATATGTGAATATATATATGAATGTATATATATATGTATATATATATGTATGTATATGTGTATATATATATGTATGTATATATGTATATATATATGGATGTATATATGTATACATGTGTATGTGTATATGTATATATATATGTATGTATGTATATAGGTATATATATGTATGTATATGTGTACATATATGTGTGTAAGTATGTATATATATATATGTATGTATATATGTATATATATAAATGTATGTATATATGCATATATATGTATGTATATATGTATATATATGTATGTGTAAGTGCATATATATGTACGTTATATATGTATATATGTATGTATATATATATGTATGTATATATGCATGTATATATGTATATATATATGTATGTATATATGTATATATATATGTATATATATGTCTGTATATGTGTATATATATGTATATATATGTATATATGTATATATATATGTATGTATATATATACATACATATATGTATATAAATATGTATGTATATATGTATATATATGTGTATGTATATATGTATATATATGTGTATGTATATATGTATATATTCATGTATGTATATATATGTATATATATATGTATATATGTATGTATATATATATGTATATATATATGTATATATATGTTATGTGGGTATATATGTCTGTAAATTTATATATATGTATGTATATATATGTATGTATATATATGTATATATATGTATGTAATTATATGTATGTATATATATGTATGTATATATATGTATGAATATGTATATATATATGTATATATGTATATATATATGTATATATATGTGTATATATATGTGTATTTATGTATATGTATATATATGTATACGTATAAGTATATATATGTATATATGTATATGTATGTCTATATATATGTATATATATGTATATGTATATTTATGTATATGTATATGTATGTATATGTATGTATATATATGTGTATATGTATATATATGCACATATATATGTATATATATATATGTATATATATATGTATATGCATACATATGTACGTATATGTATATATATATGTATGTATATGTATATATATATTTATATATATATATGTATATATAACTGTATGTATATATATGTATATATATATATGTATGTATGTATATATATGTGTATATATATATGTAGGCATTTACTATTCTCCCCCACTTGAGAGAGATGTGACACAATGTCTTTTTTAACGTGGGGAACCTGAGCGCGTAAACCTAACTATCCTCTCCGCCCTATCATATCCCAAATTCCTACTCCTGTATACCAGTTAACTAAACATATTAACCAGCTTATCACACCCTACCTTCCGAGTAAATACAGCATAAAGTCAACCCTAGAGGCAATCCAAATCCTCAAGAGTGAAAAACCTAATAATGAAATCATAGCTTCACTTGATGTGGAAAACCTTCTTACTAATGTACCCGTCAGTGAAACTATTGATATAATTATAAGAAATGTTTACAGTAATCCTTCATTACCCCCACTCAAAATTAATCCCAACATCCTAAGAAAAATTCTACTAGCTTGTACTACTGATCCAAACAATACCATATATATACAACGTGACGGAGTCTCCATGGGTTCAGTGCTTGGTCCGATTTTTAGTAATTTCTACATGTCTAACCTTGAAAATACTACGTTTGCAAAATTTACAAAACCATCAATATATCTACGATATGTTGATGATATCCTACTATCAATTAAAAATACTGATGAAATCTTACAACTTCAAAAACAGTTTCAAAATAACTCAGTTTTAAAATTTACTTATGAACTTAGCAAAGATAACAAAATTCCTTGATATATTAATTAACACTGACAACAATAAATTTACTATCTCACCGTATCAAAAACTCACTAATAAAAATTCCTCCACACTCAATTATGTCACTGTCTTCGGCCATCCGCCACGGTAGGGATGGACTTATATTTTCAATTCAATTATCTTTATTGTTAATAGCTTAAATGTTCTATGTTTACTGTGTGTTAATATTTACTCTTTGATAATGGCTTATGTGAGCCGAAAGCTTAGACCCGATAAAAAATTCAACAAATACTGTGATTTTTTGTTTTCTTTCAATGGCATCACCATCAAGTATATCAGACGGTATGAACGGATCCTACACAAAATTAATAGACAAAACTTGTCTATATTATTCAATGAAACCTGCATTAATGAAAAAATGCTGCCAAAATACACACAATTTATATATATGTATACATATATATATGTATATATATGTATACATATATATATGTATATATATATGTATATATATGTATACATATATATATATGTATTTATATGTGTTCATATATATAGATATATATGTATATGTATACATATGTATATATATGTATATATATATGTATATATATTTATATGTATGTTTGTATATGTATATATATGTATGTATATATATATATCTGTATGTATATGTATGTATGTATATATACATGTACGTATATATATATGCATATATATATGTATATATATATGTTTATATATATGTATATATATATTTATGTATATATATATGGATATATATGTATGTATATATATATGTATATATATGTATATATATATGTATATATATGCATCTATACAGTTATGTATATATATGTATGTATATGTATATATGTATATATATATGTATATATATGTACATGTATGTATGTGTGTATATATGGATATATGTATGTATATATATATATATGTATATATATATGTATATATATGTATGTATTATATATATATGTGTGTATATGTACATATATGTGTACATGTGTTTATATATATATGTATATATATATGTGTGTATATGTCTATATATAGATATGTATATATATATGTATATACATATATATATCTATATATATGTATTGATTTATGTATATATATATGTATATACATCTATGTATCTATATATATGTATAGATTTATGTATATATATATATATATGTATATATATATGTATGTATATATATATGTATATATATATGCTTATATATATATATGTATTTATATATATATGTATATATATATGTATATGTGTACATATATATGCATGTATATATATATATATATGTATATATATATATATATATTTAACAGTTTGAGAGGCTCATCTCTTGTTCCCTGTTTAGGATGTGGTTCCCAGCTTTCTATTTTCTAATTTTCTCATTTTGTTTTTGTTTTTTTTCAATTGGACTAGATAGATCTATCTCCCCGTTCACACTCCACCCATGTCTATTGAACAAGTTAAGAGGCTCATCTCTTGTTCCCTGTTGTTAAATTGTTGTTTTTTTTTTCAATTGGAGTAGATAGATCTATCTATCTCCCGGTTCACACTCCACCCATGTCTATTGAACAGGTTAAGAGGCTCATACCTTGTTAACTGTTTATGATGTGGTTTCCGGCTTTCTCTTTTTACAATCTTTTCACTATTACGTAGACCCATGCCCATAATAGGCGTTACCGCCTTTCTCGGTTGAAACGATTAAACAAAAATGATATAAAATAGGTGTCATAAAAACATGATTTCCTCTTCGAATGCACTGTTTTAGAGATTTAAGCAACAAAAAACAAACACTAATGAACAATAATTTCCAAGCCATATCGTTGTCGAAGAAGTAAGATTAATTTTAAGAAATTTAGAAAAAATAATATAAGCAACCAAAAACAAAAATAAATACTCCATGAAATTATTTTGTTGTGGTCAGCTGCATCGTAAATATAAATAAAACGAAAAGACTATTAAAATTTTAATTTGACAGTATAAAAAAGTTAAAAATCCTAACAAATATCTTAGATTTATCATCTATTATTAAAAAAATTCAAAACGTTGAATCTAATTCTTAGAAATAATTCAACTCAGAAATTTAATCTATGTAAAAATCATGTTGTTTATGGATCTTTATGTGCTTTGTAAGATTGTATTTCCAACACTAACAGTCAACAAACAACAGTAATTTCTAACATTGGCAACCTGCGACATACTCTTGTAGGTTTTACTTGTCATTTGACAAAATTTAGTGCCTTTCGCTCACATATGAATGAACACATGACAAATAGACAAAATAATATTAACATTAGACAAATTTTAGTAGATAATACAAAAACTTTATACAGGACACATTTTAAAGAAAGACTTCAAATTTTGAAGGCTATTGTAATAAAGAGCAGAAGCCAACATTTAACATTGAATAAGGTGTCTTTCTGCGAAGGAGACCATATATTGAAGTGTGTTTAAAATTTAACACACATGCGCGCTCACGCACACATATAGTAAATATTTTTCTATGGCAGCATGTAGTCATAAATTCACCACATGCTTACTCATATACTTAAACCCAGATTAACACAAATTCTCTATACGTTTCTTTCTTTCTTTCTTTCTTTCTTTCTTTCTCCCGCAAATATTTATTATTATTAATTATTATGAATTACTCCTTTGAATTAATTTCCCAGAATTTTATTTTATTTTTTAATTTAGAATTAAATTTTTTATCTTCATGTAATTTTTGTCTATCTATATTATACTCTTGATATATTAAAAATAGTAGCTTAAAATTGTAAGATATAACTTCCACGAACATCGAATGAACTTAAATTCAAATCTTTTAAACTGTCAGTTTGAGTAATATGCATCTGATGATTGTGTAGTGCATGGAATTCGTGCCATCGACGTAAGATAATATGTATATTTATTGATATATAATTAACAGCTCTGTTTATACTACATTGAGCACTGTTTTATTAACACTTGAATAATATTTGTGCACCCATATGTATATTTATTAATTCCCATATATATATATATATATATATATATATATATATATATATATATATATATACTGTATGATGTGAAATATTTTTCACATCTGATTAGTGAAACAAATTTATATCTTCCCCATTCTGGTTATTCACCTTTCACTTTGAACCAGACAGATACTATCTTTACCTTCTGTCTTCTCCCCCAAGTTGCTTTTATCATTTCTTTCTCCTTTCACTTTCTCTTTTCCTTTACCTTCCTTCTTTCTTTTCCTTCTTCTTTTGCTTCCTTCTTTCCTTCTTTCCTTCTTTCTTCAACCATTTTTCTCCTTCCACTTTCTCTACTTTCTCTCTTTCCTGCTCTTTCTTTTGATTCCTTCTTTCCTTTTTACTTACTTTCTCCTTCCACTTTCCTTCACTTACTTTCTCCTTCCACTTTTCTCCTCCTTTCCTTTCTATCATTCCCGCCCTCTTTTCCTTCCTTCCTTCCTTCCTTCTGTGTGTGTGTATTTATGTATTTATTTATTCGTGTATGTATGTATTTATTTATGTATGTATTGATCTCTTTTTCTTTCTTTCCAGTTCCTCAGTTCCCCTCTGTCATATTCCCATTTTTATGTATGTTCCTTCCTGTCTCTCTATTTTCCTCACTTTGCTGATTTTCTTCTTTCTTTTTTTCTTTCTTTCTTTTTTTCTTTCTTTCTTTCTTTCTTTCACTACCTGTCTCACTAATTATCTATCAGAGTGCATACATTTTTAGTGCGCCCACTTTGTCGTATACGCTAGTCCTATTCTGTAACTATAGCAACCAGTTTATATCGTGCCAAAGAGATGTTTACATAATAGATATCTACCACGTGACTGCATTAATCGAGGCGGACATGCTCTCTTAGTCACGGGAACAGACACTGTTGCAGGATCACCGGATCTCATAACCAACGGTGCAGATATTGTCTCCTGGTATCTCAGCTGAAGTGCATCACGTGATCACTGGACTGGAGGCGGTCACATGACAGCAAGATGCCAACATGATCACATGATTACTGGCACTAACATGTCTACTTAAGCACAGAGCTTGAGGTAGTCATGTTATCACCGGGATATAGAATGCATACACACTTTATCAGAAACTTTGAACATGTAAGATCACGGATACTTTAAGTATCGAATATGATACTACAGAAATGACTTGGAGCAAGATTTAGATTTCTTTTGAAAATTAACCTGAATTTAAGAAGCAGCACAGAAGTTATTAGCATAAACGAAGTGTGTGCGCTTTAAGCCAACGAAACAAAATTGCTTTTATATGTTTCATTATTTAATAACTATTAATGTATAGAAGTGTAGAGGTTGACACAAAATCTTGGCTTTTACATTAAAAATGAATGAGCATACAGAGAACGTTGTATTGGCAGGTTTATTTCCTTTTCGTATACAAATACAAACTTGTATCTTTGTTGGGGTGAGACAGAGTGCGTATCTTGTGGTACGTTGAAAGAGAGAGAAAGAGAGAGAAAGAGAGAGAGAGAGACTACTTCTTTGTAGTAGACAGTTGTCCTGATTAGTTCTTTGGTAGTTAGTGGAGTGGATCAGTCAGCCTAACTTTTTGGTGAAAAGGGAGAGAGAACTAATCTCGAAGCCCATTTTTCTAGGTTTTTATTGTGGTTAGTAGCTTTTCGAAGCGAAATTACGTGTCGTCGAATTGTTCTTCGCTTTGGTACAGATTTTGACAATATTTTTTTTTTTGCTTATACAAATATCTGGTTCCAGACACGAATTTAGCTGTTTGGCCTGTCCTTAAGAATGGTAGAGTTAATGTTAATGAGGTGTTAAGATGATAATAAGTAAGTGACACTTTTCAGGGTATCTAAGAAATATTTATTTTGTTTATTAATCTCTGCTTAATATTGCAGCCATTTTATTGAAGAATTTAATGAAATTGACCCTTTTACTACCATTTAAAGCAATAAGCGGAAGGGTTGTAAAAATAGGAATATAAACATAAGAATAAAAATGCATATAAGTTGATGTTGGTTCACTCTACTAGAGTAGCTGTTACCATGTAACGCAAGACTATCCGTCTCATGGTCGAATATATCAGTGACTAACCCGATTCCCAAACTATAATTTTCTTGTGAGAAGTGTGGCTAGACACCCTGAAAAATTAACTTTAAAACCCGTCAAATGCCGGTTGAACGAACTTTCTTTCTGGATCAACGGCCATCTAATTTCATAATGGGGTAGACTAGTCTCAGTGACTATGTATCCAGCTAGTGCGGTGATGATACGAACGGGATGATACTCACTCGACAGAATCAACGGACTCATATACGTTACCATGGTCAGCCTTCGGAAGACATCTACTGCAGTTTGACATGGAGACAGATGGACTCCACTAGGTCAGCTTGCCGAAAATATATTACGTATGAGCATATAACTCTTCGGCTTTCAAACGACTACAGACGGTTCTGGGATAAATGATGATGTGTTATTAAAGTATATCTTTAAACTTAGTTTTGTGTGACATAAGGATAAATATATGGAGTACCTAGTGAAGACTGAAGTCGATAATTTTGACTGCTTCCTGATCTTCTAGGTGACTTTCTTTTAAGCACTGAGCCTCCGACCTTGAAATTTTCAAACATTAACAGTATCGATTTTTCTATCCGGAAAAGCATAATTCCGACTAACATGAAAATCTCTCCAGGTTACAATTACAGATTCACCATTAATGTTCACAAGCACCACATAGGTGACAGGTTAAAGTGTGGGGGGGGGGGGTATTTATATCACACTCTCTATAAATGAAAGATACCATAAAATGTTTTATATTTTTTTAAAACGTCTAGAGCAATTAAAACAAAGGGTGCATGAATATTTTCTGTTGTACTAGGATTACAAAACGAAGCGGTCGGCTAATTTTCATATTAGAAATACGTCGACATTTATCAGTGTTTTAATCTACTTTGAATATGTATACTTCCTTATTTTTTATTTGCAGGCTAAGATACTTTCTATGGCTGAGAGATTTGCATGTTCCATAAGATTCTATTAGCGAAATTGTCCTAATTGAATTTGCTTGATTGATTAGTTTTTACGGCTAATCAACCCTTTGCGGGTTATTTAAAGCCAGAACATATTATAGATTGTAAGATATTTTTGAGATAATGATAATACAACTCTTACTAATTAACCCATAGCTAGGGGTATAGGAAGATTCATACCTTTTTCACGGGTACGTAAGTGAATGTAACGAATCCAACTATACTTGGAATTGAGAGCTTCTTTTAAAAATTCTGAGTAATTATCCATTACTCCACCTGCACATCCAAGCACACAGCACCTGGTATTCCTATCAAAGTACTGACAAGACTTGATATTACTTAACTTCGGTGATCGTACGGGAACCAGTGTTTGGATATTGGATGTTGTCTCCAAGAGATGTTAAGTATAGCTCTCAGCATCCGAGTGGAGGTTCCATTAAGCTTAGACTCTAGGGTTTTAGTTAATGTCCAGACAGTGGCACCATACATTAACACCGCTCTTTTCAGTATTAATTCTACTGAAAGGATGTGAAAATTGGCATAGCTGAAACCTTCTTAGGTATGTATAAGATTCCAATGATTTTATTGATTCACCTGAGACAGTTTGTATTGCTGGTTGAAATCTATGAATTTACTTTAAAAGTATCTTCGGAAATGTACCAGATATGTTAGATATTAAGGTCATGCAAATCACTGAACATCTTGACAATAAACTTGAAAAATACAGATGCAGAGCTTGAAACGGCTTAAAAACATCAAAAATAGGTAAGTGGCGTGACTTGATAACATTCCTGCAGAGGTTTGAAAAACTCGGAATTTCAACAACTCTTTAATGCCACATATAAAGGAGGAGTCAAAGAATGATGAGCAGAAGTTTCTCATACTTTCTTTCCGAGAGAAAGGCGATCAAAGATCCTCAAAAGACTATAGACGAATCATACTAATCTGCATTGCAGCAAAAATTTGGCTAAACTATAAGATTAATGATAAACTTGTTTTTTTATCTTGTTCAAATGATGTGCTCAAAATTTAGAGCCGTGTTTCTCAAAGTTTTTGAATAACGGCACACCTAGAAGCAAATGAAAATATCACAATACACTTAGCAAAATTTTTAAAGTCATTCATTCAAATGTTATGAAATACGACAATAGATTAAAAAATACATACACAAATATGAACTTAGATTATTTCAATGTTTCTATAAAATTTTTGTGCAGCTTATTTAGTGTGAAACCTGTGCCTGGGTTTTTTCATAATGTCTTCAATATCTGATTGAATGTGCGATAAGCAGATCCACATTTCTCCTCCAGTGGAACATAGTCTTATTATTTGAAAAAAAATACTTATTTATTTATTCAAATACTGTGTACCACTACGACTTCTACACACACACACACACACACACACACACACACACACACATATATATATATATATATATATATATATATATATATAATATTCACCTAGTTTCCCCAGTGATGGGTGATGTGACACAAGTTCGAGAGACGAGGGGAATCCGAGCACGTACGCGTGAGCTAGGACCAAAAATTGCCGATTTATCCCTCTAGTACAATGGGGAGGTGCAACCACGGACAGCTGTTACACGGAATCGGGCACCTCTCACTATTTAATTTTTCTCAGCTGCGTCTCTGTCCGTGAAGAGAGGCACAACTGAGCCGCACTCTGCTCGAAGACAGAGACGCAACCGAGAGATGATAAGCCTTACCCCGCATACTGTGACAATATTTCGCGGCACACTAGTGTACCGCAGCACAGTGGTTGAAAATAACTGATTTAGAGTCTCGTCCATCAGGCTGCACCTCTTCCCTTCTATTTTTGAATTTATCCATGACGTTTGAGGTTTCCTAAAAAGGACGTGCAGAAAGAGACGAGAAAAAATTGAATCTCTAGTTCCATGCGCACGTGTGACTCTCACCATAACCTCGCCTTTGCGACATATTTCGTTCGTGTGTACGTACCAATAACAGACCGCATTTGTTAAATGCGGTTTTATTATTCTCACCTCTGAAGTTCAATGGGAGTGGTCCTACTTGGAAGGACTCCGGCGTCTATCTCTAATGTCTGGGCGTCCCAGTTTGTATTGGTGTTGAGGAAGTTTTTGTTTTCATCCTAATGTATGCGTAGTGTTCGCATTTTAATCTCAGCCATGTGTCATATTCCGTGCAACTAGCCGTGTGGATCAATAATAAACACCATTTATTTAATGTTACAGTTTGGCACAGACAGAAAATCAGCTTTGTGTATAATGATAAATTTTCAGCATTTCGAGTGGACACACATACAAACTTATATATTTTAATACATTTGCTGCAAGATTTTCATATTTTTAAAATTATTTTATATATTTTAAAAGTATTCTTGTTTACAAAAATGTTATTTTTTTCAATGTTAAGTTTGTTAAAATTTAAGTAATTTTTTAATCGATTTCATCCTGAGCAATGCGGTAAAGTCAGTAAGACACTAGGGTTTACTAGGTATGGAACAATTAGAAAGAGAAACATTACTGATGAGCAGGTAAAGAAAAGATTAATCAAAAGGACAGTAGGCAATATATAAATTGCGAATAAATTATTTTAATATCTTAGTTTGGTCATTATTTTTAAATATTTTTTTTTAACCCTATCACTCCATACAAGGCAGGGTCGAGAACAATAAAAACGAATCAGGAGGACCATTGACGTTGCATTTAAGTTTTTGAATATCAAATTTGTTTGGAAAGTATAGGCCCTGAAGGGAGTTCTACAAGCGAGAAGTGCGAGAAAATAAACTGTTAGCATGCAACTTACGGCTATATCTAGCCAGCTCAACTGTAAATTGATGAGTTCTCGATGCCAGTTTAGCACTTCAAAAATCTAGATACCATAGCGAAGAGCTCATCCGGCCATGAAAGTATTTATAGAGAAGACATAAGTTGTAGGGGAACCTTACGGTGGTGGGAAAGTGACTGAAGCTGAGACGCCAGGTCAAGATCGATAATATTGCTTACAAAACTTAGTTTTGCAGGAGCTCATAAATATAATGCAAGCAATATTACAAGTGTGGGCTGAAAAAGTTCTGGTTTCGACTGACTTCCTAAAATCTCTCCAAATGGCCAAACATTTTTGAAGGGTTCTTGGTCGAGCTGAGAACTTTCCAGCAATCCATAGAGACTTTTATTGCACAGATTTAAAATGAACTTTAATTTAATTCTGTTATATGAAGCACATTATTTTATTATAATTCTGGTATTTGCTGTTTGCAGATCGTTGAAAATAATCAAGTGTTTTCTCTCATAATATTTTCAGCAAACAGGTTGAACTGGTCTGATGACATAATCCGGCCAAGCCCGAAACTCCACTCGATTATCAAATGAGTCAGCTAGACTTGTTCTGATTTTACTAATATTCTTTTATTATTATTTTTTCTGTCTGTTATAACAGCCACTGTTCAGCGCCTTCTAAAAAGGAGTTGACGTCATCTAATAGCTGCTACAAACAATACAGATATAATGGTAATCAATTAAAAAGACTTGCTCAAGGCTTCGATGACCACAAGCACAATCATTTTAGCATTATGACCACGAGGGATTGATTAACAGCATTCAGCAGTGTTATTGAACATAAGCGAAAGGCATTACTGATAGCATTTGATCACTTGCTCTGGCACAATGGTTAGTACGTTTGTCCCGCGGATTAATATGCTACTGCTGGGACTTTAATCTTCAGGGATACTTTATCTCTGTGTGTGTGTGTGTGTGTGTGTGTGTGTGTGTGTGTGTGAAAATAACGTACGCTTAGTAAACGATGATTATTTTTCTTAACATTAATTATGAATTTATTCTCACCTCGTATTTATTCTATTTTAAGTTAATTTGTTTTTTTTATCGCAGCACATAGAAATTAATTCAACGATCGTCAGTAGGCAGCGTTGATCTGTAATAAAAGAAAATTTTCTTTTCCTAATAATTTCATCCCAAGCAAAGTCATAAAGTCACGAAGATCAAGTAGTTACTGAGTCCGAGAGAATATCAGAAAAAGAAAATATTATTAAGGAGAGAGAATAATAAAAGATCAGGAATTAAGACCACAGTAAATAACGATTGATATATTTAAATATTTGAAGCTCAAATTTAACTGAAAAGCAAGAAGCTGTGAAAAAGTTTCACAAGCTAATATTATAATTATTAACCGCTTGCTTATGAGGAAACATTCGGCATTAATTCACTACTACTCGGCTTTTCTACACTACCAGGTCATCTGAGGGTAGTATCTCCCCTTGGGCGGATATACTACATTTTATCTCTCAATTCTCTCTCATTCTGCGGATAGAGCGCAACTGAAAATATTATTGAGAGGTGCCCGGTCTCGAGGAATAGCTTTTTGCGGCAGTACCTTCCTCATTGCACCAAAGAGGAGGGTTCTGTAGTAATACCGTTGCCAGTGCAATCGACAGTTGCAGGGGATGGGCTATTTTTAACATGGCCCGAATACACGCGGTCGGACTCTCCACATTAAACTGATCTTGTGTCACATCTTGACAGCGTGGGGGAGCAAGTATATGCTAAGTGTAGTATCTGTTCTAATGGTAATATTATCCGTTTCCTCATAAAGAAACATTCGACATTCATTCATCGAGCAGTCAGTTTTATTTTCGGTTGAAATTTATAAAATCTTTCTATGCAAACAAAGAAATTAATTTCCTCACGTACAGTAACTGTTATTGCTCTTTTCCAGTATGAATGGAGGCTTTCCTTCCTAAGCTTTTGTTTGAAGTAGTGTGGGATGTCAGTAACTTGATTATGTCATTATTTTCTCTTTGTGTTACACGGGGTATCCATTTTAGCTGTTACTGTTGTTTAAAGTTTTCACATGATGTGGTTGCTTTTATTTGTTACAGTTCTTTTGTTTGTGATTCTGTAGTCAACAAGGTTCTGTAGTCAACAAGGTTCTGTAGTCAACAAGGTTCGAAGAAGGTTGGCCCTAGCTTAGATCTACAGGCTTCGTTTGCATTTTTAGCCATGGGCCTGAGAAAGCGGTTGTATGCAACAGACAGTTTTGATATTTCTGAACGAGATTGGCGCCATGTTTGTTATTCATATGAAAGTTTCCATCTGACGAGTTTAAGTATTTGACTCGCGTTTTAAAAAAATGAATTTTTTTTCAAGAATCTATTGAACGAGAAAATAAAGACATTTTCCGATATTTTCAGTATGCGTGTGTACAAAACTGAAACTTTAATCGACAGGAAATATCAGCACATGAAGCTAAGAGCAGAAAAGGCGATTAACAGGCGTTAGCAAAATGGCAATGATGACGCAGACGGTAAATGCCATGATGCTTCTGCTGATAATAATGTCATATTCTCGTTACAAAGTTTGCTTAGTTTGAAATGCTCTGTTTATCAAACGCTAGGTTTTGTTGTCCACAGAGTTGAGCAAATATAACGCAAGTGAGAAGACACACAGACAGAGAGGTGAATGAAGAGGTATACTCAGTAGGCATACAGGAAAATTTTATCCTAATAATTCACTGATCACTGAACATTGGTGCGATAGCCTGCAAAGCCTTTAATATAAGTCTCCAAGATAGTAACAATGAGTTTCTTTCTCTATAGCTTCTCTAATCAAACTGACTTTGAAACAGACGAGATTCTGTCCTAAACATATTTGTAGGCATGATTTTTTTTCTAATTTCATAAGTATTTTACCGCTGTCATCGATGTCTATTCATGCATTATTGCCGATTTCACCTTTGGGAAAATTGCTGAGCTGATGTTGGGGGGAAAAGACAGATATATAGTATAAGGCTTTTTTCTGAAAATTGATCCTCATCTTCATACTGGCCTCATCAGCCATCAGCAGACAGGCATTAAAGCAGAAACGCATTCTGCATTTGCGAAACTCAAAACATCCTCACCAATAATGCCACAAAAATATACTTGAAATAATCATTTCAAAACTTGTTGGATCTTATTTCATCGTAAACATAAAATTCACGGAAAGGATCTGCTTTTAGACTCCATAACTGAAGAAACTTTCGGCGAAAATCCTTATCGATGAGTTCACGGATATTTTCCCACATTTTCTGATGTTTTGTTGGTGTGTGAACACTTTCAATACTCATCGTTTTGAGGCGACATTTGACCAGCCTTGAAATACAGATGCCGTTCAAAAAGTTTTTCTAGGATCTTGATAGATGAGCTTCTTGATGCTGACACGTTACAGGAATGGGACAATCATCATAAAAAGAGCAAGGCCGTTCCAATACAATATTAGAATACCTTGCGTATTAAATAAACACTAGAAAAACAGGTGAAAATGTCATGGTTTTCCTATTTAAATTATCTGGTAAGTCTTAATTCTTAACTCTTACACCTTTGTGCAAATAAACCGAAGCAAAACAAATAATCTCTCTAGGATCTTTCACATTTCCCTGATCACATATACGTCATCTCTTGGCGTTGTCTTTCTCTTCTGACTGCCTTTTTCTTTACGTTTTGGACTAATGGATCCAGTTTATTTCTTCGTCTTGATAACACAACTGACAGTTGAAAGACTGACACCAACAATATATGCGATCTGTTTGCAAGGCTTGCCAGTGTGTTCGTGCAGCGTTACAATTTTCGTACGCTTCCTTGTAGTAACATCCATCGCAGACAATGGCCGGTGGACAACTTATCGACAGTCGAGATAATCGTGTCTGGGCATGACAAAAATATGATGCAATCACGAATGACGCAATATTTTTCAAGGCCAAATAAATTTCATCATGCACCCCGTAAATAGATTCATATCGCTGCACACTACTGCAAATGAATTAATCTGAAGTATCTAATCAGTGTATCTAAAACTGACCGCATGGTGAAAGAAAGGAAACTGAAGTAGTTGTTTCAATTAATTTGCACAAAAATGTAAGTTAATGATTGAATAAGCGCATGGCAAATTCTACAACAATGAAATATCCGAAGAAATTCCCTATTGCATTGTTAAATATTTGAGCATAACATCTCCAACATGATATTGCAAAAAAAAAAAAAATCATAAATATAAATGCTGGTCGTTATTTTAAGTGGATAGAAATGAAAAGATTTGAAATTGACAAGTTTTTCATTTCATTGAAACAGCCGTTAAATACTGCTATACTCCTTTCGTTCTTTTTTTCATTTTCTCACTGAAATCAAATAGTGTTTTCCTCCTCTTTGCACGCTATCAAAACATCGAACAGTCCATTATTCATTGGGTATTGGTAGAAGACGTTAAACACTTTTATCTTCTCCAATTTTTTCTTTCTATCAAAATCCCCGACTTACGAACATTCTCTTAATAATAATTAGAAAATAATTCAGCAGCCGATGTTAAAGTGTTCGAAGCCATTATCAATGCCGAGGTCGTTCAGCATCTCACGGCCCACAGGCTCCTATTGGACAAACAGTATGGCTTATGCTTCACCAGGTCTACTGCTGATATGCTAACGACCATCACCGAGTATATATACCAGGCACTCGACAACAATGGTGAAGCCCGAACTGTCGCCCTGGATATCTCTAAAGCATTCGACAGAGTATGGCATGCCGGCCTTCTACGGAAACTGCGAATCTACGGCATTACTGGACTTTTGTTGGACTTAATCCAGTCATTCCTCTCCAACCGCACACTGAAGGTGGTTTTAAACGGACATGCCTCCCAGAACTACCCTACAAACGCGGGTGTCCCCCAAGGCTCTATCCGAGGTCATACGCTCTTTCTAATCTACATCAATGATCTCCCCGATGCCATAAGATCACAAGTAGGCATGTACGCCGATGATACCACAGTATACGCTCGCCTCGATCAAAAACCTGGTGTTGATGATAAGGCGAAATTCGCGGCTGAGCTTGAAAAGGATCTCCAATCCGTGGTGGATTGGGGTAGGAAATGGCTCGTAAAATTCAATTCTATCAAAACGAAGCTGCTGTCAATTAACCACTACAGACGACCGCACCTCCCTCCCATTAGCATGGAACAGGTATGCCTCCCAGAGAGTAAAACACTACGCCTGCTTGGCCTGACACTCTCAGCGGACCTCAAGTGGAGTGACTACGTCGAATCCATTGCTAAATCCGCTGCTATGAAAGTTGGCTCTCTGTGCAGGGCCCGGAAATTCTTTCCACCTGAATCTATCCTGCACTTATACAAATCTACCATCCGCCCGTGTTTCGAATACTGTTGCCACATCTGATCGGGTGCCCCTACTATTCTCCTCGGGCTTCTTGACAAAATACAGCGAAGAATCTGTAACGTGATTGATACCGACTTAGCTGACCGCCTGCAGTCACTCTCCCACCGGCGTGACGTGGCTTCCCTGTGCCTCTTCTATTAATACTTTCATGGCTTCTGCTCTGATGAACTTAAATCACTGGTGCCCCCTAGGTGTGAGTTTGCACGAGATACTAGATTGGCAATTAGGTCCCACCCTTTTACAGTGAAACCGATGAAATGTAACCGCAATTTCTAGTCCAACAGCTTTTTTTCTCGCACTTCCCGCCTGTGGAATTCCCTTCCGCATGCTTGCTTCCGCGACGGCTATAATCTCCAGGAGTTTAAATGTAAGGTCAATAGACACCTCCTAACACACTAACCCTCCCATTCTCTCCAACTCTCCCCCTATGTACATTCTAACTCGTCTATCGCCCTGCGCTATAGTGGCAGTGGAATGCCTTGCTTGAGGTGACATGATTATATATATATATATATATATATATATATATATATATATATATATATATATATATTAATAGCTTCACACGTTAAAGTTAAGATATTTCAGTGTCGTAAAACATGAACAAAATTTTCCTTACAACGTTTTTGTTACAAACTTACGCTTTGATTCAATGTGGTCTCAATTCATGCCCAGTAAATAATTATAAATCTTGCAATTTTACTTATTTACCTTTTATATTAACTGTGAGGATAAAAAGGAGCACAGCCAATATATTTTCATCAAAATGTTTATGTTATTATAAAGAGGAAAGATCAAAGTATTTTTTAATTATTTAAAAAAATTAATCCTGCACATGTACAAATCTACCATCCGCCCGTGCATTGAATACTGCTGCCATATCTGGTCGGATGCTCCTGTTATCCACCTAGGGGTCCTTGACAAAATTCAACGGAGAATCTGTAATGTGATCGATTCCGACTTGGTAGCTCGGATAGAGTCACTTTCTCACAACGTGGCTTCCCTGTGTCGCTTCTACAAATACTTTCATGGCTTCTGCTCTGATGAAATTAGCTCACTGGTACCCCCTATACATGAATTTACTCGAGCCACAAGATTAGCAACTAGGACCCACCCTTTTACTGTGAAGCCAATAAATTTTAAACGCAAATTCTACTCCATCAGCTTCTTCTCTCGCACTTACCACCAGTGGTATTCCCTTCCGTTTACTTGCTTTCCTGATAGCTACAATATTCAAGAATTCAAATGTAAAGTGAACAGTCATGTACTATCTCACTAACTTGCATTCTCTCTCTCATGCTCCTTTCTTCGTCCACCCCACTTTCATCAGTATTCTCATCCTTCTTCTACCCTCTTCCTGACACCTCCTGTAACCTGTCACTCTTTCTCATAACTTGCCTCCTATGTAACCCCTGCTCAACAGTGGCAGTAAAATGCCTTGCTTGGAGCAACACGATTATAAAAAAAATCCTTCCAACACAATCGAAATTTTGGTAAAAAAATCTCGTTTTGATTTTAATTAGTGGTAACCAAATCGTTACGAGAGTTTACAATTGAAAACGTAATATTACATAACTCAGTTTTTTTTTCGGTGACAAACACATTAATTTGTAAATTCTTGCAAAAAAGAAAATAATTGTTGGATTTTAATAAAACATTCGTCTTATTCATAAATAAATAAAATTATTTTCGAAATTATTATTTAAAAAATTTTTTGTAAAATATACATTTTTTTACATTGTTACCCACTCTCCACGTACATTCATGAAAATTTAAGAAATTAACTTTTGTTGGGAAAATTGGTTTTATTAGTTAAACGCAGGACTCAATGGGGAATGTAAATCATCAATTATTTTTTTAAACATTTTGTTTTTTTTTTCGAAAATCTGCTTCCGTTAGTAAAATAAAAAATGCGATATAACTATGATATTATTGAATTTGATAAGAGTTCAATTACTATAATAAATAATATATATTGTGGACATTATAGTCTGAAGAAAAAAATTCATTAATAATGAAATATTTAAAAAATTGTTCCAAAGATATTTTAAAACACTTCAAAGATTTACTCCCGTTAGTTTATTAACTTATTAAGTGAAGATTTATATTATAAATCGAACATTGCAAAGTTTGATGCAAATCGTCGTACCTTCCTATTTTTAAAATGGTTATTTTTTGTGTATGTATTTGAATTTTTTGTGAGTTTTTTTTTTTTGCATGGAAATTTCTAAGGTAATTTCCTAATTTTTAATGTCCAATTAAAAGACTATATGTTTCAGGGTTTCTTCTCCCGACAAAAAAAAAATTGTACAATTATGTCACTTGTGATCACAATACGTTTATCTTATCTCGCACGTGAACACATTTCAAATACGTTGGAAAGGTTAGAAAATTCAACTCTGTGATTAAGAAATAGTTTTATTGTAAATTTCCTGCTATAAATAAGTAATACTTGTATAAATTAGATTAATTAAACATTAAATTTGCTAATTTTCCAAAAATCATGTGTCAACGATGCATATTTTCTTTTACAAGATTTTAAAAACCGAGAATTACCTTTTGTTTACAAATATGTCGATCGCTCAAAAATGGCCGAAAAATTGAAAGATTAAAAATCTCAAAATTTTAGATTCCACTTTGTTTGAAATATACCAGAGTATTTTGCTTCCTGAAAATAATGAATTTAATCATTTAGTTTTCAATTAAAACTAAAAGAGTTTCAAGAAAACTTTTCTTTTTTTAAAAATTCAATTTCAAAGTTAGTTTTCAAAAATGAGTAGAGGTACCTACTTCATACGATAACTTTATTTTCTGTTTGTCAGCATCCTTTCCATTATCGATCTTTCAATATATATTATGGAAACAAGCAAAATATTAATGTTAGATTTCAGAAGCCTTAAACTAATACGTTTAATCTGCATGATAATTTCAGACAGAAGATCTTATAATAAATCCAGTAGTCGGTGGGACGAGGACAAATTTATTTTGTGCTTCCAGGGCTATAGAACCCAGTCTGCACTGCTAATAGAATGAAATGCGAACTTGGTAATTCGATTTTTCTTATTCTGTGCCGATACTCATTACGCCACAACATACCACCGCTAAAACATCTATTTGCCGAACATGGATGAATGTTACCATGCAGAAAATACAAAATATGAATGGTATTTTCTGGTCAAATGAATTTTTCAAATAAGCCAATTTCCTATTGTAGTAAGTCTTTCCAGGTCCGGAAATTCAAAATAATCATTAAAAAATGGTAACACACACACACACACACACACACACACACACACACACTTAACATCACTATTACTGCATGTACATTTTACTCCTACGGCAATGTTTATTGTTTTAGAAAGCGATAGTTATATTTTTAATAAAATCCTAACTTATGAAAGTCGATTTATATATTTTCTTTATTCTTGAGAATTAATAACTAAAATATTAATCAGTTAATTATTTATTAGATTGCTTATTTAATCTGTCGACATTTAATCTAGGCATTTTTTAAATTAGGAACGGTTTAAAATTATTTTAAAATTATGTTTTTTTTAAAAAAGCGGAAGAAGGGGCTAACCTATGATTGCTGGAGTTCCCGGTCTTGATTCGACATTAAAGACGAATGACAAGGTACTGCAATTAAACATTTTATTGATTTTTTATACGAACACAAGAAAAACTGAATAAAAAGCGTAATCGCAGTACCTTGTCAGTCGTCTTTAATGAAACTTGTATAAAAGAGGGAATGCTACCCAAATGCACGATTATATATATATATATATATATATATATATATATAAGAGAAGCATAAATAAATTGTTTGTAACATATATATATATATATATATATATATATATATATATATATATGAAGCATAAATTGTTTATAACAAAGAGACATACACATACACTTTTAGACATATCATTTGTTACCTTTCTTCCTCTTAAATGTTTTTATTTCTTTCTATAGTCAGGTGATTTATCTTTGTTCCTTTCTTTCCTCTTAAGTTCAGTTTTTGCCCCAATTTTTTCTTTTTTCAAGCCTTCCTTCTTTTGTTGTTCTTATTTTCTTTCTTTTCAATCTTTTTTAATTTCTCGATTTTTTCTTTATTTTTCTTTTGTTATTTCACTGTTTCCTTCTACTAGGTCGCTTTATTTCATTCTTGAATTTTCTTAGTGACTGAAAAGTAACTTTCTATTTTATGTATGGTGGGCTCTTCTGTCTAACTATAAATTTTACAAAACGAAAGAGAGTCTATCATACATAGAACAGGAAATTACTTTTTCACTCAACTTATATCCATCCATCCATTAATCCATCCATCCATCCATCCATTCATCCATCCTTCTTTTCTTCCTTCTTGCGTTGAAATCATTTTTGTTTGCATGATATTTATGTATACTCTCTTTCCCATTGTTGCAGCTTTTTCATTTTTCATCGGCATTTGTTATATTTATTTAACTTCAATCTTTCTTTTCAGCCCTTTTCAAATACTTATCTTGTTTTTCACCTTTTTTTACTCTCTGTTCTTTTATTTTTGTTTTTGTTTTTTTTCCTTTTCTTTATTTTTTGCATCCTTAGCCTGTATTATTTGTCTCTTTTCAGCATTCTTTTTTTTGTTGTTTTACTCCCCCTCTTGTTTGTTATGTTTCCTTTCTTGAATCTTACCTCTATCTGTATCCTTACTTTATTTTATTTTTATGTTTATCCCCTATATCATTAGTAACATAATCTCTGTTACTGGACACGGCTCAGTGTCAGGAAAGTTAAGACAAACATGGCCACCTCTCAACCTCATCTTCTTATTTGCCCAAATATTCCGCTCCCAAAATTCTTATTTGTAATTCTTTGGCTGCAAAACGTTTTTCTCGCAGGCTTTCTATCTTAATTCATGCATGTTTACAAAAGTCTGATTCATTTTGTTTTTTTTCCTTTTCAAAAAGTACTTTTATTTGGCAACCACAGATACTGTACTCAGTTTTCTATGATATTTCTTTTCTTTGCATATAATCCTGGAAATAGAGCTGGGGTGTTGGTACGATGATAGAGTGATATGTTTTACGCCAATGGTAGTTCTTAGCGTTCGAATCTAGGAAAACCGAAAGGAAAGCATATAGATCTTCTACCACACAAATACGATCAATATAATCTTATCCTCAACTGGGCCTGGCACATAATAATCAACGGGGTTGCAGTCCGGATAATTAGGTGGCTAGATGTAAGAGGTGATGTAGTAGCAGAAATTGTTTGACAGCCATGAATGTGTTCTCCTGCAAAATCCAATGAAGGATCTGCAGTGTAATCGATTCTAACTTGGCATCTCATCTTCAGCCACTTTATCGATTGGATGTGGCTTCCCTCTGTCTTTTCTACAAATATTTTCATGGCAAATGCTCTGACAATTTTTTTCCTTGCGACCCGACCACAAGAATTTAAGTGTGCTACTAGATTGGCATCTAGGTCCCACTCTTTTACCGTTGAAACAGATCAGTGTAACCACCTCTTTTACGTTAACAATTTATTTTCTTGCACTTCCCGCATGTGGAACTTCTTTCTGTTTACTTGCTTTTATGATACTACAATCTTCAAAAATTTAAATGTAACCTCATTTGCCATCTTGTATCTCTTTGAATCCCATCCATATTTTATCCTTTTTATTGACACTCCATGTACTCAACCACTTTCTCTCACTAGAATCTCCTGCGCACTGTTAGTGGTTCCGCTTTGCTTAGCGTGAAATTATTACAAAACAAAAACAAAAAATCAGAAGTTGGTGCAATATTCAATGAACACACGAATGGTAGACTTAAATGGCATAAGACATTCTGTCGAGAAAGACACAGTGAACTTAGTAACAAACGTAGTTACTCTCTTGGAGGTTAACATTAGTCATACTGATAGGAAGTAAGAAAGGTTCTCTAAGACTATTAAGCGAGAGAGAGAGAGAGAGAGAGAGAGAGAGAGAGAACAATTAGGGTGAATTTAGTACATATGGGGATCACGACAGATAAACTATTCTGAGATCAATGTTCTTGATAGACTTAAATTTGATTTTGCTGGGGCGAATCGCATACTGCACATTAATTGCCCAATAATTTATTTTTGTGGGAAGCATGCAAAGTAAGAAACCATTGTTTTTAAAAATCTAATCATAAATTCTAAAAATTGTTTATTTTGCTTACGTAAACTAAAAGAAAAAATTATGGTAATTTGTTACAATACTCCAAATAGTTTTGACATATTTTAAGAACTTCCAATTCAGTAGTTTTTCTAAATTTCATGTAATGCAAAGTGAATAATCTATAAAATTATGAAATAAAGCGAAACTGATGAAAGCCACAAGGTAATTTAGTCATAGAGAAATTAATGTTTTTCTGAAAAACAAATTCAAGAGTGAAAGACACTGAAATAAAAAAGCACTAAGCAAAAACGTGATTAAATGTTGCCTAGCACATAGCTGCAATGTGAAATAGACCTGCCATCATCTACACACGCACGCATATAAAATGTTTAATGCGTGATATTCAGACACATTCCACAACATTAATAGTTATATTGATGCATAAACACGTCACTATTCTTTCCACAACGTCATTGGTTGATACCGAGCAGTCCTGATGGACTGTTGCCATATTTGGTCAACACATTGTGCCAAATATGCAAATTTGGAAGATAGATCTAGTGTAAAGTGTAGAAAGGTCAATTTATTGACAGTAAGTGCAACTGACAGAGCGCGAATGGCAAAGGATGATAAAAAATGGAAAACATCATCGGTGTTTGTGATACAAAAGACTATTTATAAGTAAACTCTATGACAAGACGGTTATCGAAGATTGTGTTGCGCCAGTATTTAGCGGCTCAGGATGAGAAATCAGAAATTATTTCGAGTTATACTCACTTAAGCGAAAATACCGTCGAGAAAGATATGAATACACCTCTCTCCCATCTCAGCTAAATAGATTAAATAGGAGGGTAAATTTGGATTTCTAGCTGTACTTGCTAACTAGTGTAGAAGAAGGACAATTCTGAATTTAAGACCACAGAAATGAGTTCCTACCCTCAGCAATGAGGATGGGAAGAAGTAAGGAAAATATTTTACGATTCTTTTAGATCACGATGCAGGACCAATCAATCTGTATCATTCGCTACGTTTCGGCCGTTGTATGCTCCGGCCCTCTTCTATTTGCTGAAATTTTGAACTGAAACCTTTGAACTCGACAGGGTTAGATTTTCCTAATTCCACGTATCATGCCTTTGAATATCTCAGATTTAGTCATTTAGCCTTAATAACTCTCCAAGTTATTTTTCTCTTTACTGAGGCTAATGATTGAACTCACAACTCTTTTGGTCAAGTCACTGTTTTGGATAAGTCAACCAACATTTTTATCTACTCGCCATATGGGAACACTAGTGAGTGAATTTTTGTAACTTATAAACCTAATGTCTCAGTAACCTTCTGTTTACTAGAGGTCATATTACAATTAAGATATCCAAAGGCATGGTATTAAATCAACCTACCCTCGTGGACAAAACAAAGGGTTGGATTCCAACAAATATCACCTGAAGAAGGCTGGAACCTGCAGTCGAAATGTCGTGAACGTGACAATAAAGATGAGGACAACAGTCTGAAAAATGTGAATAGTGTAAATGATATGCTCGCAACACCTGATATCAGAAATACACACGAATAGACAAATATTTTTCTTTTTATCTTCAGGCTGTAGAATTCTCGATGTACTTGCTTATGAAATTTGCACTTTCAAATCTTTGATCGATTCCTCTCTTGTTTTCATTCTCGGTTCTATATTAATGTCTTTTTCTCTTTTTTTTTATTCTTTCACACTCAGTAATTTATTGTGTTTTAGTGGCTTTATTACTTTGCACAAGATGAAATGATTAAAATCAAAGTTATATTAAGTGCATTCACATGGAATGAGATTATGTTTAAAAATGTTTTTCTAACTTTAAGTTACAGAATTGTTGGAATATCTACGTATACGTCTACCCGATTCATTAGAATAGATATTCGTCGCCTTGCGAAAAATACAGAATTACTTTTCGCCTTTTTATTTTTCAATACTGTTTCAGTTTTAGTTATATCGGACGAAGTACACTTTCTTTTCTTCTATGTGCCCTGTCTCTTCAGGACGTAGGCGATAATGGTTCTCTACGTCTCCCTATCCCTTGTGGATCTTAGTGTATTTGCTCCTGTTACACTTCGCAACCCCCGTTCCGTCATCCACCTGATCAGGCCGTGCAAATATGTTATCCACTGCCTTCCTCTGTCTCTTTTTCCTTCTATCTTGCCTGTCAGTATCAGTTTCTCCAAGCTCTCCTTCCTCATTGCATGTCCCAGGAACTTCAGTTGTCTCTTCCTGATGCTCAGTATTAATTTTCTTTTTGCTGCCATTCTTTCCAACACCTCATCGTTGCTTGCATGCTCAGTCCACGATATCCGCAGCATCCTTCTGTAGAACCACATTTTTCAAGTTCTATCCTCATTTTCGATGATATTGTCCAGCATTCGCTGCCGTATTGAAGAACTGACATCACATAGCAATCCAGCACTCTTTTCTTTGTTTCTAGTGAAATTTTCCTGTGTGTTAGTACTTTACTCAGCTTCTGGAACGCATCCTTTGCCATGTCAATTCGTCTTCGGATCTCTGTGTCGCACTTTCCATCTTCTGTTGGAACACTTCCTAGGTATTTAAATTTTTGTACGTTTGATTGGAGAGTGACAAAAAAGGACTACAAATAAACTTTAAGAAAACTGAATGCATGGTCATCAGCAAAAGGTGCAACCCCAAATGCCAAATACAGGTGGGAGATACCAGAAGTACACTACCGGCCATAATTATTAAGACACCCCTGCTTTTTAAAAGAAATGATGTATTTCATACTATTTTTAGTATTTATTGCTAAGTGGATAATTCTAAATGATTCTAATTTTCCTCTTTACTTTCTCTTTCCTTTGTATTTTTCCTTTCATCTTTGTTTTCCTTTTCTTAATTTCTCATCTTATTTTTTAATCTTTTCTACCCTGTTTCTTTTCCCCCTCTTTTTAATATCTTTTTACCTCATACAAAAATATTTCTAAAGATAAAAGGAAGTGATGCTTTTAAAAGTTATTTCAATAAAACGTTTACCATCATCATTAACTACCTGATGAGACATTGTTCTTTCAATGTCGAAACAAAATGTACAATTTTGTAGTAGTTTGTAGTTTGTACATGTCCTAAAGTAATAATTAATATTCATTGCTCTATTTTTATATTGAGCACTGTTTTAAATTAATGTTTCTTCGGTCCTTATTCATTTGTATATATATATATATATATATATATATATATATATATATATATATATATTGTCATCCGCTGACAGATCTGTTTCGCTGCATCACAGCTCATCAGCACGGTCAGACTCCGACCGTTCTTTAACCCAGGATTGAAACCCGACCGAATTGGCGTCAGTCGGCGATTCTACATCTGGGCTATGGGTGTTCGGTGAAAGAAGGCAGACCTATTAGCGCATTTATTATCATTATAAGCGCCCAATAGCTAGAGTGCTCTAATTCATTTTACTGAATGAGCGATGCGTATATATATATATATATATATATATATATATATATATATATATATATATATATACTACCGGCCATAATTAAAACACTGGGGTTGCCTAATAATTATGGCCTGTAGTGTATATATGTATGATTTTTATTTGGAAAGTCATTAAGTCATATTTTCCAGCAGAGATGAAGGTCGGTTGATCTTAAACGTCGCATTTTTTGAAAGCTGAATTCCATGGTTGGTGGTTTTTCATTGCTTGGAGGTTGGACGCAACAACCCACTTTTCATTTTCAACACTTATGGTGGCACACTGGTTATCAAGCAAATCTCTCAGATCAATTTATAATGAGTTCAATATTCACACATCACTCACCGCCATGGCTTTGTGTCATACTAAGCTATGCCTCGTGAATAGTTATTCAATTTACATGTGTCACTCTCAATTTGTTTGCCCAAATAATAACTGTGTTTATCTGTTTATCTCTTTCTTTTGTGTGATGTTCATCGATGTCCATCCATGTGATCTTAAGCCAGACTACACTGATTTAAGTAAATAACGATATTGGCCATCAGTGTGGAGTGGCGCATATATTTATATTTCAACAGAACGAAGGCAAGATACAAAGGTGGAACTTTGTGAAACATTTATTCCATAGTAATAAAGTAGTAAAAGTTTGGATGTAGAAAAGATGCGCCTTCAATTAACTCAGAGCTCACGTGCCTAAGTTTCTGGAGCAAGAAATGTACTACTTATTGATCAGTTGGGGAGGGGGAATTTTCGTTAATTAAGCGAAGGAATAAGTAATAGAGTTTCTTTTTGTAAAGCATGATTTAAAAAAAAATTGCCGCTGCTATTATACTTTTACTGTTGCAATTACCACCGTATCTAATCTACGTCCAAACTGACACGTTTATACGCATAAAAAACAAAATTTAAAAAAAAATATTGGTGGTGATAATTTGTACTAAGCTTTTCAATTTATTTTTAGTAAATATAGTTTTAAATACAGGAGAAAGTCATGACAGAATTTGAAAAGATTAAAAAATATTAAAATTTAATAAGACAAATAAAATGAAATGAAATCTTGTAAATATGCATTATTCATTGAAAAATAAATTAAGGCAGTCATGTCTTTATATCGTATTCTTAAAAGCAATTAAAAGTTTTTTTTCTGATTAAATAATCTCTTAGTTTGATTGCATATTTTTATTTTACGATTCAGAGCTGATTTTTGGTAAATATGTAACTTTGAAAAAATTAAAATCCTACATCTCATCCTTGCCATTTGCTATTGAATGAAAAATCGATTTACTATGTTGTTTACAATTACATTCACATCTGCGTTCTATAAGAGGTCTTGCTTTTAACTAATATAAATATGAAGAGGATAGAATTTATAATTTCTCGAAATTTCATTAATTATGTGTAGAGTACCAGATGTAAAAGGAGAAATATTGCCACCAACATTTTCTAGAATAAAAAAGAAAGAAATAAAATCGAAAATAAATTCATTCATTTGTGAATAAGTCCTGAAAATTTTATTAAAATCCGACAGTTATTTGATGTTTGCAATTATTCCAAAAAAATGTTTTTTACCTCTAAAAGAACACTAAATTTCCCATTATGTTTCGCATATTAATGTGAGTAGCAGTAGTCATAGCACAGCTTTGCGTGTCTTCTGTGACAGCAAGCTATTTTCTTTCCTACTTCTCTAAGTACTCTCTCTATACTAGTCTCTTTATTTGCATACGATAACACATTTCGAATACTAACCTTTCGCTCATCTGCTGCCACAAGAAAAACAAGATTTTTAATCAAAATTTCGAACAGGTTAGAAAGGATTAATAAAACTGACAAAAATACTTTGGTATTTTCTCCTAATAATAACATAAACATTTTGATGATAAAACCGTTTTATATTAATGACTTTCTTCATCATCTTTTGCGCCTTTTTCATCGAATCATTGAAGTTACTTAATTTATAGAATTGTAAATGTTTGTAATGCATATCGCAAAATTTGAAGATTTATAAAAAAAAGAAAACGGCTGAAATCAGAAATTATCTCAAAGCTAATTTCAGTCAGAAATACATAACTATACAATAATAAGAATATAAAGACTTTCCAAAAGTTAAACGTTCTTTTATTGTACAATCAATTATTCTTTCCTTCTTTAATTCGAGCGAACTCGGACGTCATTAATTAGTTTCTTTCGTTCTTTTCTGTTGATGTACTATGAATAAATCAATTTACTCATCCTGTCGTTTTTCAATTGTATTCACATTTACATTTTTAAATACAATTTATTACCCCTTATCAAGCTAACTAGAATTGCTTCAGACATACCATGTATCACTTATCACCTTTGATGACTGCATATCAAGCCAATGTCTGTTGATTCTTGCCGTAGAGAGTTTGGTTTTTGTCATTAAGGTTTGCTCCTCTATGTGATTAAGTTTTTTATTTATTTATTAATTTTTTTTTATCCTTTTCATTAACTTGTTTGCTAGGCTTTACCTGTCAGGGGATGAACTCCCGCCAGCATAGCTCTCCACGTTCTAGAAGCACGCAGATGACTCTACCACGTAAATCTTAATCAAGGAGAGGACATAAATATTGAATAGTTATAAGACGACAGCTAGTATGCTTTTAGTTGTTTGTCTTATATTTTTTATGCAGATGAGAAAATATCAGATTTTTGTTGGATTATTGTCTAGTCTAAATAAACAAATAAGATTTTTCCTCCAAGCATTTGTGTGGTAAGCTTCCTTACTGGTCCCTTATAGAAGAAAGATTTGATGAACAATTGCATTTGTAACAGCTGATGAAAATAGAGAAAATCATATAAGAAAATCAGTTATTCACTTAAAACGGACCAGAACGAGAGCAGGTCGGATATGGAATATTGTTGTCATATATGGGCAAGAGCTGCCCAGATTTCACGTTTGATTGAGCTCAAAAATGTCTCCACGTCCTACACGACAACTTATTTTCCACTCTACACCACAGTTTACTCTCGCTTCGATCAAAAATCTGGTGTGGGCGACAAAGCTAATCTTGCAGCCGAGTTTGGAAAGGACCTCCAATGAGTAGTGGACTGGGGTAAGAAATGGCTCGTAAATTTTAATGCTTCTAAAACGAAGCTACTATCAACTAACCATCATAGACAACCGCACCTACCTCCCATTAGCATGGACCAGGCTTGCCTCCCAGAGAGTAAAACACTGCGCCTCCTTGGTCTCAGCGACCTCAAGTGGAATGACTATATTTTCTTTTTAATCATCTCACCCCAAGCAAGGCATTCCACTGCCACTATTGCGCATGGGGCTACATAGGGGAAGGTAAAGAGAAGGAGTGGTTAGACACAGGGAATGTCAGGAGAAAGGTGACAGATGAGTAAGGATAGCGAGGATGAGGGTTGGTCAGATGGGAAGAGTGTTTGATAGAATGGGAGCAGGTTAGTGTGTTAGGAGATGTCTATTGACCTTACATTTAAACTCCTGGAGATTGTATCCGTCGGGGAAGCAATCGTGCGGAAGAGAATTCCACAGTCGGGAAGTGCGAGGAAAGAAACTGTTGAAGTAGAAGTTAAGTTGCATTTTATCGGTTTCACTGTAAAAGGGTTGGATCTAGTTGCTAATCTAGTATCTCGTGCAAATTCGTATTTAGGGGGCACCAGTGATCTAAGTTCATCGGAGTAGAAGCCGTGAAAGTATTTATAGAAGAGACACAGGGAAGCCACGTCACGCCGGTGGGAGAGAGACTGCAGGCGGTCTGCCAAGTCGGTATCTATCACATTACAGACCCTCCTCTGAACCTTATCAAGAAGCCCGAGGAGAATAGCAGGGGCACCCGACCAGATATGGCAACAGTATTCAATGCACGGGCGGATGGTAGATTTATATATGTGCAGGATAGATTTAGACGGAAAAAACTTCCGGGCCCTACACAGAGAACCGACTTTCATAGCACAGAGACCAAGGAGGCGTAGTGTTTTACTCTCTGGGAGGCAAGCCTGGTCCATGCTAAAGTGAGGTAGGTGAGATTGTCGATGATGGTTAATTGAGAGTAGCTTCGTTTTAGAAGCATTAAAATTTACTAGCCATTTCTTATCCCAGTCCAATATGGATTGGGGGTCTTTTTCAATCTCGGCTGCGAGGTTAGCTTTGACGCCTACACCAGATTTTTGTAGGAGGCGAGAGTAAACTGTGGTGTCATCGGCGTACAAACCTACTTGGGCTTTTATGGAATCAGGGAGATCATTAATGTATATCAGGAAGAGTGTAGGACCTAAGATGGAGCCTTGGGGGACACTTGCGTTTGTATGGTAGTTCTGGGAGGCATGTCCGTTTAATACCATCTTCATTGTGCGGTTAGAGAGGAATGACTGGATTAGTTCAAACAAATGTCCAGCTATACCATAGCTCCGCAATTTACATAGAAGGCCAGCATGCCAAACTCTGTCGAACGCCTTAGATATATCCAATGCAACGGTTCGGGCTTCGCCATTCCTGTCGAGTGCCTGGTATATGTACTCGGTGATGGTCGTTAGCATATCAGCTGTAGACCTGGTGAAGTGGAAACCATATTGCTTGTCCGAGAGGAGCCTGTGTGCTGTGAGATGCTGAACCACCTCGGCGTTGATAATGGCTTCGAACACTTTGCCAAAGATCGGAAGAAGGCTGATAGGGCGGTAATTTGCAGGGTCAGAGGGTTCTCCAGTGTTTTTAAATATAGGAACTAAAGAGGAAGATTTCTAACAGGCAAGAAAGCAGGAAGCAGATAGGCAGAGGTTGTAGAGCTTAGAAAGGACAGAGTAGAGTTCAGGGGCACATTTCTTTAAGACTATGGTTGGGATTCCGTCACCACCGCTCGCTTTGTGAGGGTCAAGTTTTAAGATTATCTTAGAGACAAGCAAAGGTGTAATGTGGACATCATTCAGTTGTGCCTCGGTTCTAGGTGAGAAGTCGGGTGTAAAAACTCTAGATGAGTCCAGACTCGAATTGTTAGAGAATCTGCAGGCAAAGCATTCAGCCTTATCTGCTGGGGAGGTGAGGACCTCAAATTTATTGATTAGCGGGGGTATTGTGGACTTGCTCTTGTTAAGTACTATTTTACAGAGTCGCCAGTAGTTTTAGCGCCGAATTTAGAGCATCCTATACGTTGCTTCATTCTGGCAGCAAACAACATCTTAGCTTCGTTAAGTATCCTTTTACACTTATTACGAGCTGAAGTGAAAAGGCGCCTATTTTGGTAGTTACGATAGAGTCGGAAGAACTGACTCAGGTGGGCAATGGCAGCCGAGCAAGCGGGTGAGAACCATGGAGACGAATGAGATTTAAGCTGGAATTTCCTAGCAGAGATGAAGGCATCGATGCCAGCCTTAACCCAGGAGGAGACCTCGGATGCACATTCTTCGATGGGAAGACTAAAAACGTTGTTCCAAGGGATGTCACAGAGGAAGTCTCGGAACGAATCCCAGTCTGCTCTTTGATAGCAGTAGGATATTCTACTTGTCTGGGTATCATAGGTCGGGCGGGAGTGGAGTGAAATATTGACGGACACTACAGTGTGGTCAGAGTTTTCGAGTGGGCAGAGTTGTCTGATAGTGCAAGAGTCTGGGATGGAAGTGAAGCAGAGGTCTAGAAGTGAGTCCCTTCCGTTAGGGTTGTCGGAGAAACGCGTGGGGAAGTCCATCACTTGCGTAAGGGATTGGGTGATTGAAAAGTTCATGGTGTGGACACCAGCATGGGCAGAGGGATGGGAAGAAATGGCTTTGTTGATATTGTCAGAAATGATGTCAAGTAACCGAACAGTCAGGGGAGGAAGGAAAGCGGTAGAGAAAGAAAGAGATAGCTAATCGAGCTAAGAAGTGAGAGGCGGAAGCGCATGAAAGAATGATCTGGGGATTCAAAAGATGACATCCTAGCTAAGGGAAGTTGTTCGCTGACATAGACACCAAGCCGATGCATATGAACAATGGAGTCCTTCCTGAAGAGGGGAAGGTAGCCAGCAACGTAGAACTCAGATGAGGGGATAGAAGGGTTAAGATTAGTTTCACATAGTGCTAATATATCAGGTGAGTTATTATGGAAGAATGAATCTACGCTGAGGAAGTTGGTGCGGATGCCGCGTATGTTAGTGAAAGAGATGCAGACAGGTTCGGGCGTTTTCAAATGAGCTGGTTTAGTTTTGCTATTATGTTTGCTTTTTTCCATAGCGATTCAGTTAAGGAGAGGTCTTAGAATAAAATCAGTCGGTCAATCGTTTGCAACTTGTGAAGGATGGAGACTGGCGCGGCCTACAACATAATGTGGCCTCGGGGTTGCCCACCGAACGTTCATGCAGGGACGCCCGTCCATGCGCGATATGGCACTACAAGAACCCCGGTATTATTCAACTGTTGATCAGAGCAGCCTCTCAAGACGCTACGCAAGAGTTCGGGCTCCTAACTACCAGTCGGAAGCAGCAACCAGGAAACTGCCAACCCGGTACCCCCAGAATGTAAAGACGTTGTTACCATACTCCGTAACTGCAAAGAGCTTCCAGCTGAACTAACACTAAGACCGGAGAATCCATTGCTAAATCCGCTGCTATGAAAGTCGGTTCTCGTGAAGGGCCCGGAGTTTTTTTCCGTCTGAATCTATCCTGCAGATTTATAAATCTACTATCTGCCCGTGCATTGAATACTGTTGCCATATCTGGTCGGGTGCCCCTGCTATTCTCCTTGGGCTTCTCGACAAGGTACAGCGGAGGGTCTGTAATGTGATCGATACTGACTTGGCAGACCGCCTGCAGTCTCTCTCTCACCGGCGCGACGTGGCTTCCCTGTGACTCTTCTATAAATACTTCCATGGCTTCTGCTCGGATGAACTTAGATCACATGACTGCTTCCCCGACGGCTACAATCTCCAGTAGTTTAAATGTAAGGTCAATAGGCACCTCCTAACACAATAACTCGCTTCCATTCTTTCAAACACTTTTCCCATCCTCCCAACTACCTATCACCCCACTTCTGACATGTTCTATATTTAACCACTCTTTCTATTTATCTTCCCCTATGTAGCCCCAAGCGCAATAGTGGCAGTGGAATGCCTTGCTTGGGATTATACGATTAAAAAAAATTCCTTTCTCACAGATGAAACATAGCAAACCAGTCGCTGTTTTCTCATTATTTCCATGGAAAGTGCTCAAGCTATATTCCTTAGTTCCACCAGTTCTAATCTTCACGGCGAAGATCTACCATGTTGCATACATTTTGGGGGAGCACCTACGTTCCCTTCGCATTTTATTGGTGAGAGGTAAATTCAACTTGAGCAGCCTCTCCCTACGAGCCGCTGCTTTGCGGAACAGAATCCCAAGAGGATTCTTCTCCGATCATTACAATCCCAACCTGTTCATGCTTAGGTTTAACCGTTAGCTTCCTGACATACCCGTATAAAATGTACCTTTTACTCTGTAACTCCTATATCGAGTGGCTCTCAGGCCTTGTACAATGTAAAAAATTCAACAGCATATAATCTGAAAGAATCTGAATGTTTGAAAGAGAATGTTAACAAAAACCATCATTATTAACAATTAAAAAAGTCTTGCTTCTCTGTAAATATCTTTAATAATATTGCACTGAATATTTATTTTTTACAGAAGGACCGAATATGAAAAAAAATGAGTGAATCGGTTAGAATGCAAGCAGCTGGCTCTAGATGTCAAGCTTATAAATTCGGAGAGATTTTTTTAAAAACGAGTTGAGATAAACTGTTTGTTGCTGGCAAAAGAAAGGTTTACTTTGTTTATAGAGAGCCGTAGACTGACGCGCCAAGCCTTTTAATTAAGAAGAAAGAACGGATGTACATAGTTTACGCTTTAACTAAAGACAGAATACTGCCTGCTGCATATTCTTTGAGACTTGCCCATCTAAAAATGGACCTTTCTCTGCTGTGTTTCTTTTCTTTTTATTATTATTTAGTTAATACGAAACCCAAGAGCTACTCAAGATAGAGGATTACTAAATAAGATTGTTGTAAGGGTATAAACAGATAAAGAGAGGGGAAGAGATGCATTTTATGATAATATGAAGAATAAATATCAGTTCATTTTATACTTGAATAGATTAAGATTGTAATGGCAACGATTCGGGAGTCTTTTCTACGAAGTGGAAGTTCTGTGAAACTTCCTCATTACCAATGGAATACAAAGCGAGTGAGGATGATTTCTCGCCTGGTACATGACATGGTGGCTCTTATCTATGACATTTTGAACTGATGGAACTAAGGAATGCATCCTGTTTGAGCATTTGTCATAACGATAGAGTTTCGTCTATGGCGAAGAGGATGAAAGATGGAAATGAGAAATCATTTCTAAAGGTAATCTTCTAATCCGGTGGGTAATATAGTTGCCGATTTCTCATCGTTGCCTGATGTCGTTTTTTGATTTAATATAAAAGTCGTGATTTCCATTGCTGATACTTAAGCAGGACAAGACCTCCCCTTTTAGGAGATTGGTGTAACATTTTTACTCACCTTATTTGGTGCCTAAACTTTACTAAGCCAGGCTTAGTGAATATCAACTTTCTTACAAGTATTTATTTTAAGTCGTGCCATAGACGTAGGATAATATATATATATTTATTAATATATATAATAGAGCTCTGTTCATACATTTAGCACTGTTGTAGTAGCACCTAAATAATAATATTATACATATGTACACCCTCCTCATATGTATATTTATTAATTTACGTCACTAACAACTGTAAAACTAGATTTGTGTAAACTTTCCATAGCGTTTCTTTTCGCATTAATCTATTAATGTATTTCATTTAGGAAAGCGGCTAACGAAGAATCAAGCTTAAAATGACTTTTCCACGATTCATTTGAATATTCTGAGGATACGATCTCTCTCTCTCTTTCTCTCTCTCTTTCTCTTTCTCTCTCGTATTGTATAATATTAATTATTTTTTAATGTTTTGAGTTGATCGCTATAAAGCTCAACATGATTGCACGTGCAGCAATAATTTTCTAAAATGAAACTTTGCAAGCCGATTTCGACATATTTACTCATTCACAGTTGTTTTCTGTGTAGCGTGTACCTTCAGGGTACGTGCGATCATAGCTCTCCACAACTTTCTCTCCTTTGTAGCTCTTAGTAACGTTTGTCAGAAAGCTTCCACTTTCGGGCTTGCAAGAAAACGGTGTTTAAAAAAGACGGTTGTTTTCCATTTGACACTGCTGTTATATTAATGACCTTCACTCTCTCGGCAATGTTTGTCATTTTAAAAAGCAATGGTTAGAATGTTGATAAAACCCAAACCTATGGAAGTAAATTGACACAAAGAGTTGTGAGTTCAAAACCAGGCTACAGCAGTGACAAATAAATAACTTAGAAAGTTAAGTTATAGAGAGATAACTACATGGCTATATGGATTGCGAATTATGTACCCCAGTAATCGTAATAAAGTGTTCGATTCGAAATTCCTTCACTATTTAAGACACTATTTTTTTTATTAGATTGCTTATTTGCAAGAATTATTTTTATTTACAACATTCTAAAAAATCAGACCAACTAATACAATGCAATGTTTATCATTTATTTATTTATAAAGAAACAAATATTAAAATATTTTTATTCATAAATTTGTAAAAAGTGGCTGTCAAATATGAAACTTTAAAAAAACCGATAACAACGAGTAACAGCAATTATAAATTCCGGAAAAAATACAAAAACCCACATTTTCTGAAAATTTCTTTCTTGTGGCAATTCATTAATAGTTTTATAAAAATTATAAATAAAAGACTTGCTTTTTTTCTTCTTTTTGTTATTGTTTCTAATTTAAGTAAGGAAATGTATTTTGCTACTTACTTTTACGGTACTTTTGTCTCTCCGCATATAGCAGCGGTTCTATTTAAGAAAAAAAATTTTTTTTTTCCTCCAGTTAAAAATGAGTCGGCCAGTTTTCGGGTAGCCAAAGGGTTGTTTATTTCGTCTTTACACGGTCTTTTCTTTAAACTTGCTAAACTTTGAAGGACCCTCTCGACTTTTAGAAATCTTTTTTTTAATTGGAGTAGGTAGTTCCTACTATCGCCCGGTTTCACACCCCACCCTCTTCTTTTGAACAAGAGTAGAGGTGATCGCCTTGTTTCTTGTTTAGGAAGGGGTTCCCGGTTCATTTCCCTCCTTCTTCGGTCTTAGTGTTAGTTTAGCCGGAAGCTCTTTGCAGTTATTGAGTGTGGTGGCAACGTCTCTTCATTCTGAGGGTACCGGGTTGGCAATTTCCTGGTTGCTGCTTCCGACTGGTAGTTAGGAACCCGAACTCTTGTGTAGCGTCTTGAGAGGCTGCTCTGATCAACAGTTGAATAATATCGGTGTTCTTGTAGTGCCATATCGCGCATGGACTGGTGTCCCTGCATAAACCTCCGGTGGGCAACCCCGAGGCCACATTATGCTGCAGGTTGCACCAGTCTCCATCCTTCACATGCTGCAAACGGTGACCGACTGATTCTACTGTAGACCTCTCTCTCTAACTAAATCACTATGAAAACCAGCAAACAAAATAGCAAAACTAAACCAGCTAGTCAGAAATCGCCCAAACCTCTCTGTGTCTCCTTCGCAAACATATGAGGTATCCGTACTAATTTTACAGCATAGAATCTTTCCTTCAAACTAACTCACCTGATATCTTAGCTCTATGTGAAACTAAACTTGACCCTTCTATCCCATCTTCTGAGTTTTACGTTCCTGGTTACCTTCCCTTATTCAGGAAGGACTTTAATGTCTATATGCATGGGCTTGATGTTTATGTCAGTGAACACCTCCCTCTAGCTAGGGTGATATCTCTACCTCAATAACCCCTAATCAATGAATTTGAGGTCCTCACCTCTTCAGCGGACAAGGCTGAATGCTTTGCTCGCAGATTCTCCACCAATTAGAGACTGGATTCGTCTGGAGTATTTACACTCGACTTCCCACCTAGAAATGAGGTTTAATTGAATGACGTCCACATTACCCCCACATTATGGTCTCTAACATAATCTCTAAACTTGGCCCCACAAAGTGAGCGGAGGGGATGGAATCCCAATCATAGTCTTGAAGAAATGTGCCCCTGAACTCTCCTCTGTCCTCTCTAAACTCTACAACTCCTGTCTATCTGCTTCCTTCATTCCTGCCTGTTGAAAGTCTTCCTTTGTAGTTCCTACATTTAAAAATACTGGAGAACCGTCGGACCCCGCTGATTACCGTCCTATCAGCCTCCTTCCGATCTTTGGCAAAGTGTTCGAAGCCATTATCAACGCCGAGGTAGTCCAGTATCTCACAGCCCACAGGCTCCTCTCGGACAAACATTATGGTTTCTACTTCACCAGGTCTACTGCTGATATGCTAACGACCATCACTGAGTATATATACCAGGCTCTCGACAAGAATGGCGAAGCTCGAACCGTTTCCTTGGATATTTCCAAAGTGTTCGACAGAGTCTGGCATGCTGGCCTTCTACGCAAACTGCGGAGCTATGGTATAACTGGGCATTTGTTTGATCTAATCCAGTCATTCCTCTCTAATCGCACATTGAAAGTAGTATTAAACGGACATGCCTCCCAAAACTACCATACGAACGCGGGTGTCCCTCAAGGTTCTATCCTAGGTCTTACGCTCTTTCTGATCTACATTAACGATCTCCTCGATGCTATAAGATCCTAAGTAGGCATGTATGCCGATGACACCACAGTTTACTCTCGCCTCGATCAAAAATCCGGTGTGGGCGATAAAGCGAACCTCGCTGCCGAGCTTGAGAAGGACCTCCAATCCGTGGTGGACTGGGGTAAGAAATGGCTCGTAAATTTTAATGCTTCCAAAACGAAGCTGCTATCAATTAACCATCACAGACAATCGCTCCTACCTCCCATTAGCATGGAACAGGCCTACCTTCCTGAGAGTAAAATAGGACGCCTCCTTGGCCTCACACTCTCAGCGGGCCTCAAGTGGAATGACTATATCGAATCCATTGCTAAATCCGCTGCTATAAAAGTCGGTTCTCGTGCAGGACCCTGAAGCTTTTCCCGCCTGAGTCTATCCTGTACATCTATAAATCTACCACCCACTCGTGTATTGAATACTGCTGCCACATCTGGTCGGGTGCCCCTGCTATTCTCCTTGTGGTCCTTGACAAAATACAACGGAGAATCTTTAATGTGTTCGATGCCGACTTGGCAGCCCGATTGCAGTCACTCTCTCACTGGCGTGATGTGGCTTCCCTGTGCCTCTTCTATAAATACTTTCACGGCTTCTGCTCCGATGAACTTAGTTCACTGGTGCCCCCTAGGTATGAATTTGCACGAGATACTAGATTAGCAACTAGATCCCACCCTTTTAAAGTGAACCAGATAAAATGTAACCGCAATTTTTACTCTAACAGCTTCTTTTCTTGAACTTTCCGCCTGTGAAATTCCCTTCCAAATAATTGCTTCCCCAACAGCTACAATCTCCAGGAATTTAAATGTAAGGTCAATAGACATCTATCACATTAACTCGCATCCATTCCCTCAAAGACTCTACCCATCTACCCAACCCCCATCCTCGGTATCCTCATCCGTCTACCACCCTCCTTCCACATTTCTTATAAACCACTCTTTCTCATCACTTACCCCTACGTATTCCCCTGCGCAATAGTGGCAGTGGAATGCCTTGCTTGGGGTGAAATGATTAAAAAAATAGTAAATTATAAAATAGTAACTAACGCATATTGCAGTGTAGAGGGTTCACATATTTTAATAATTAAAAAAAAGATGAGTAAAAAGATTTCTTTTCACATTTATTTCTTTATAAAATTGTGAATAATAAATCTTTACAAAAGGTAAATAATGAATATCACTTTATACTTAATGTTTTTTTCTAATTTTGTAAATAAACATTGCCGAGAGAATACAAAACAATAGTAGTATTAAGGGAAAACGCGTCCTTTTGACACACTGCTTTTTTTATGGGCACGAAGTTAAAGTTTGTCCGCTTGTCTTGTTGCTCTCTCCTCTTCTGCATGTTTTGCCAACCATTTAAAGAAGGTCGTTCTTGTTTGATTCTCTGACATCCCCAATTTGTGGTTGATACGTTCGGTCATTCTCAATACCTTTTTCAGTCGCCTTTTCATGCATGTTTTAATAAAAGTGGTATAACATGCCAAAAGTCATTTTATTTTCCTCCTGTTTCAATATTAGAAACAACAAAGACAAGAGTAGTGAACTGCTATTGACTGATTTACTTTTTTTTTTCTTTTTTTTTTTTTTACGGTTGATCAACTTTTGAAAGTTATATAAAACCAAAAAATAATTTTAGATAATAAAAATTTTTTTTGGACATAATAATAATTTACAGATAAAAGTTTTACTAATTAACCAATAGCTGGAGAGAAGATGTGGATTCATATCTTTCCCAAGAGTATTTACGCCTAAGTGAATTTAATGAAGTCAACTGAAATCGGAATTAGACTCTCTTATTTCCAATTCTGAATCGTTATCCTTTATACCACCCAGATATCCAAGCTTACAGCACCTGGTATTTCGAAGCAGTGGAATATATAAGTTTTGGTTTGGTTTGTTTTATTTTATTTATTGCTTCATTTAATGCTGAAATTTTAATCTTTTTTTTAAATAAAGTGTTGTATTTAAGGAGTCAAACATTTTTATTTCAACTAGTAAGATTGGTATATATTATATTTTGAGTCAGTTTAATTTCTCTTAGAAGCTGAAATATGTAAATGTTTCTTTAAATTTCTTGCCTGATAGTATTTAAGCGAACTGAATTGAAATTGCCACAGTTAGTCAGAATGTGTTTTATGGTAAATGGCTCTTGATATATTGTTATATATTCGTTTACACGGTGTAAAATTTCACCTAGAAGTGAGTTTGCATAGCAAGATCTAAAAGAAATGTTGTTTTAGGATGTCAGTGCGCTTTATTGATTATGCGAAGGCGTTTGACAAAATATGCCACAAAGAATTGATGGAGATGCTCGGTAGCCGGTACATATTTGGGAAAGACTTGAGAGTAATCAAGAATTTTTACTGACAGCAAACCGCTTGCTTATGGACAGGTAACGAATTGAGTAGATATACAAAGAGAGACAAGAATGGCGTAAGACAAGAATGTGTCTTTTCACTGGATCTGTTCAACTTGTACAGCGAGAATATTTTGAGGACCTTAGAAGTTATGCCTAGATTCGTAATCGGAGGCCACAATTTAAACAATCTAAGGTCCGCAGATGATACAGTGCTGATAGCAGACACAGAAAGGAAACTACAAGACCTCTTACAGAAGATAGCTGAAGAAAGTAACAAGAAAGGACTAGAAATAAACTGCAACAAAACCTAATGAATGGTCATTAGTAAAAAGGGCAGCCCAATATGCCAAATAAAGGTCGGGGATACTAGAATCAAGCAGGTACAAAAATTTAAATACCTGGGAAGTGTTATAACAGAAGACGAAAAGTGCGACACAGAAATCCGAAGGCTAATTGGCATGGCACAGGAAGCATTCCAGAAGTTGAGTAAGATATTAAGAAACAGGACAATTTCGCTAGAAACAAGGAAGAGAGTACTGGATTGCTACGTGCTGTCCGTCCTTCAATATGGCAGTGAATGCTAGACAATATCATCAACGATGAAGGAAAAACTTGAAGCAACTGAAAAGTGGTTCTAGAGAAGGATGCTGCGAATATCACGGATCGAGTATGGGAGCAATGATGAGGTCTTGGAAATGATGGAAACAAAAAGGAAATTAATACTGAGTATCAGGAAGAGACAGCTGAAGTTCCTTGGACATGCAATGAGGAAAGAGGGTTTGGAGAACCTGATACTAACAGGCCAGATAGAGGGAAAAAGAGACAGGGGAAAGCAACGGATAACATATTTGAAGGACCTAATCAGGTGGATAACAGAACGAGGATTGCATGGTGTAACAAGAGAAGACGTGCTCAGAGCCACCAGGGATAGGGAAACGTGTAAAGCCATGATCGCCTACGTCCTAAAGGGACAGGGCACATAGAAGAAGTGTAAAAATGCAGATGGCAAGCTGAGTTTTTGTTTGACGCCAGAGTTCAGAGACGTCATCACTCGATATATGCACCGGATGCACCTGGGGTGCCAGGTGTCAAACGTAGTTTGCCTATTTAAGTGTGATCAGACAGCATCAAAGGAACAGTTTAGCAGTTGGAGTCAGTTGGGGCGGGCGCAACCTGCCGGCAGCTCGTATGCGTATACCTACCTCCTACCCAGACCCGACCAAGCCTCCTACTCTACAGCCACCGTCACCGAAGAAGCGAATAAAAATATGCTGTATATATATAGAGAGAGACACAACATATTTTCTGTGTTGCTGTCTCTCATTTTATCATTGAAGTAGATTATCAATTTTGGCCCCAGTTTATTTTCGACGACGAAACAGTATATACTTGAAGACAATACCACAATATCACAATACTTGAAGACAATATCACACATGCTGGAGGATCCAATTTTTTTTTTTTATATGCGAACGGGTTATGATAGTATATTCAATATGGAGCCTGGGCAGAATCTCTGTTAGTTTGGCGCTTCTGATTTCATTCTTCTATGTGTCATATGACATGTAAAAAAGTAAAGGTATTAGGTTGATTCCGTTAATCATCTATGCATACATTTTGTATATTCTTCTTCTTTGTTAGGTGTGCATTCATGACGTGGAGGATCATGACTCTCTACAGCTTCCGATTCTTTGTACCTATAGCGGATCTATTTTTTTTTATTCATTTTTTTCTAAACACGTTTGTAATACAAGATGTTATTTAAAATTTTTGTAAATCAGTTGAATTTTGCTCACTTGTTTCATGCAAGTAGGTATTTTCCCATATCTCCCTACTGAGAGGTGATGTGACTAAAGGTCGGGTTTAATGTGGAGAATTAGAGGACGTACATCCGAGCCAGGACCCAAAATTGTCCAGCAACCGAAACCGTCGCTACTGCTGGCATCAGTATAACTACCGATCTCCCTCTCAAGTGCAATGAGGGGGAGCATAACCGCGGGCAGCTGTTCCCCGGGGCCGGGCAATTCTTAGTATTTGTTTCTTTTTTTTTGTTTTTCCCAGCTGCCTCTCAGACACAATAAGTCGCTCTCTACCTGAAAACAGAGACGCAACTGTAAGAAATAACCTCGTCTATAACTGTTAACAATCAATGGCTAAAATCACCCAATAATGTTGATAATTTTGATAATTATATTTTGATAATTTATTTTCAATAAATCAACACAAAAATTAATACCCACCGACAAATTATATCGATGATTACTACCCAACAGTTTATTTAATCAATTAGTCTGATGAGGGGGGGGAGGGATACTAGGCTTCGCTTTATGGATAAGAGCGTCTGCTTTATGTATGGCTTTAAAAACGGAAAGACAAGAGCGGATTCAGATGAACCACATTAGGTGTTGTCAGGTGATGACATAGGTAGTTAAGTTGAAAAGTATCACGTAATGAAGTCGATATTTTTGCAAGCAACACCGAATCGATTTCCAATATTCCTGTAAACCCAACACGAAAAAGGTTTCGGAACATTTATTATTTTCATTCAAATGCCTCTAAAATATGCACATCGCTTCGATTTGGACCAATCAAAGACGACATATTCAATACACTTTAATAACTTGATGGATATAATATTCTTGAAGGGGTTGAGGCCAAGGGAAATTCTTGACTAACAGTAATATCTATCATTTCGTAAAAATTCAAAACTTTTCCTACCTGTGCGCAGGCCCGAATATGACACACGCAATTCATTTATTTACCAATGCGTTGACCATCAAGCTTTTCAAAAAAGAGACAAATATGATTCGATATAGTCATTCCATTTGAGGTCCGCCGAAAGGGTAAGGCCAAGGAAGCGTAGTATTTTACTCTCTGGGAGGCTAGCCTTTCCCATGCTAATGGGAGGTAGATGCGATTGTCTATGGTGGTTAGTTGATAACAGCTTCGCACCCATCCTCTGACATTTCCTATATTTAATCATCCTTTCTCCACCCTATGTAGCCCCCTGCGCAGTAGTGGCAGTGACATGCCTTGCTCGGGGTGAAACGCTTATAAAAAAAAAATATATATGTTTTAGAGCGCAGCTAGCTTAGCGTGCACAACTAGCGTCGAAAGCGATAGAAAAATAAACCAGTTCTATTCCGAGGATTTTCAATACTATCAACTTCCGTTAAGACTCATATACACTTTGCATCAAGGTGACAAATAGTCGAATTTGTCACAAACCCTTAAATCATATCCTGGAAATTAACTATGTCAAGAGACATTTGTCAAAATCTAAGGTAAAACCCAATGGTTACGTGTTCCTACAATACATTTATCAGGAAAAACAGTTAAATTAATTTTATTAATTCAATCAGAAAATATAACTTATTCTGAAATTAAAATATGGATAAATAATCGATAGAACATAAAACTGAAGTTATAGCTTTACTTTATCGAATATATATATATATATATATATATATCCTTGTATACGATTGGCAAGCCATGCCTACATCGCTGATATATATATCAGTCATCCACATACAAGCTTGTTTCGCTGTGAATATATATATATATATATATATATATATATATATATATATATATATATATATATATTCATAGTATCACTACACAGAGATTTTCGCGTTTCGAAGCTAACCTTGTTTTTCGGTTGCCTCTCTTCAGGTGAAGAAGTTGGAACCAACGATGTATGTATGTATGACTATATATATATATATATATGTCAGCGATGCATGCATGTAATGACTATATATATATATATATATATATTGTTAAATATAACAGACAATAAATGTCTATTGTGTTTAATCACAAATAAATAAATACAAGAACTGCCATTCATTTATGTCTTCATGTTAACGTCCCTGTAACCTCTCTGAAGATGGCACATATGAGCTGAAAGCTTAGAACCAGCATAATAAATAGATATCCAAATGTTAGGCAATTTTTGTCTTTATTTTTGCCTGAAATTAAAGCCAAAATACAATGTTTAGAACGGCTCATGTTTATAAAATTATCTGCTGCCTCGATATATATATATATATATATATATATATATATATATATATATATATATGTATGTATGTATGTATGTATGACCTACATACAAAGATGCGTGCTGATTATAGCTAATCCCCGTTACAGACGCCTACTCAGGCAAATTTGTGTTTGTTTAACTCCCACGGCATCCACTTAGGGCCCCGTCTACCCAGTTTAATTTACAAGCCACTTTCCAAAGGTTCTGCGCGCTGAACGATAATAGAACGATAACATCGACTATGGTGAGAATCGAATATGCGTTTCATGGTCAGAAAGCGGACGTTCTAACTACTCGGCTACGCTTTGTCATATCAGCGATAAACCTGATGATTGCTTTTAGCATGAAATAGAATATCATCTCTGGATGTTGACTTCAGTTTCCAATTTTATATTAGGTAGAGAGATGAATAGATATATAGATCGTAAATGGCTTATACATAGGGCTTATATACATGTTGATCGGTACTTGTGTCTTGGCTCATAATATCTGTACATTCTGTTTAGAAGCCAGATGTCGCTTCCAAGTAATTCAACTTAGGTTCAGAGTGCAGTATCTGTACGCTCTGTGAAAAAGTGCTATATCAATTAAAATATTTGTTTGCTGAAGTGAGTAGAATCCTAAACTCTTTACCCAAAAATTCTGTATTATGCGTTTTTTTTGTGAAAATATTATCGTCTTCATTGTATGATTCAGTACTTTTTATTTCATATATATATATATATATATAGTGATATTCTTATTAATTGTAATAAAAATACTTTTTCAAGAGAAATCATTATTAGTTACATTTGGAGTCTTTTTTGTGCAGCCAGATATCAGTTTACCTGGAAAAAACAATGCGGTTATTATTAAGAAGAGTTGAAATTAATGCATGCAATATTTCATAACTCTAGCATCATTCCATCATAGACAACCTATAAAACTTTCAGTCCGCCTCGGCGAAACTAATCGGTATTGATTAATAAGCCCGTGCTCAGTCAACAGTCGTTTATTTCCAGAGGTCGAAGTTGGAGCTGTTGTAATTCACTTTCAAAACAGAGAATTTTGCCATACTTGGAATAATTTTTTTTATATTTTGGGAGCATTGGTGAAACGCAGTGGCTTGAAATCAATCCTTACTAGTTGCTCTAAATTTGTGGCAATTTCCAAGACAAAGCTTTGGAAATGCCTACTTTATTACAATGATTATAGTTATAGTATTTATCTCCAGTGACAAACGTCAATTTTCAATCCTGCCCGCCAAAAAGAGCATTAGAATGTAGATTTCAAGGCAGGAAAGCATCTTCTCGTTATTACTTTTCATTATATCTACTAAGTCGAAACAGATCAATGGCGCATGTTATTCAGTGAAATACTCTGAAAACACAAGCTATTTTTTCTTTTTACCCATTTTTAATTGTCATCGGATGTCAATTGGCCACCATTAGCTGGTGAAAACAAAGATGGATAAATGGTACCCTGAATATTCATAAGTAGTTCTAATTTCGATGGTTACCAGATGTCATTGTATTTTTCTGTTAGGACTCCTCCCTGCTACCCTCGGGCCTTGGCAAAACAGCACTCCCCTCTTTCCTCCAACCAATAGAAAGTTTGTTTTTGCTTATGGGAATGGGGAATCGATATTGGCCTAGTTCAGAGAGGCCAACTTGAAAAGTAAAAGACAGATGACCGATTTTCAGCGCGCATATCTTTATTAAACGGATAATGGCGGACAGAGTGTAAAGATACAGAGAGAAAAAAAGTGGAGGAAAGAAAAGAGAGACAGAATGGGAAAAAGGGAATGAAAAAGAAATGATGTTTGTGGAAAAAAAAGATAAATAAAAATAGAGAGGGAACAAGGAAGAGTGTGAAAGAGAATGTTCTAGAAAGAAAAAGGAAACTATCGTGGGATAGAATAGAAGAATAATGCATAAGTGAAAGAAAACATTCAGAAAGAAAGAGAATGTGAAGAATAGAAACAGAGAGAGGGGAGGGGGAGAAAGGGAGAGTAGAGAGAATGAGAGAGAGGGACAGTTTGCAAACGGGAAGTCAGAATAAGCGAAAATTCAGATGAAGAGAAAAAATGGAAAAAGAGGAATAAAGGAAAGAAAGTATCCATCGTGTGAACGGGAGGAAAAGAGAGAGAGAGAGAGAGAGAGAGAGAGAGAGAGAGAGAGAGAGGAGAGTTGGAGGAAGAAAGAGTGTGGAGATAGAGAGTGTGTTGAACAAAAAGAAAGAAAGAAAGAAAGAAAGAAAGAAAGAAATGAATTAGAAACGTGCGGGAATAAGGTACCGAAAGAAGTGAATATGAAAATAGAGAGAGAAAGAATGGAATAAACAGAGTGGGGTAGAGCGTGTGTCTGACACGGAAATATGAAAAGCTGTGTAAGTAGGGAGGCACTGGTCTACAGAGGACGGAGTTTAAATGCCGAAACCTGATACCCCATTGAATTTGGCTCGAGATGAGTACGGTTGTGGGCTGAGAAAGTAACCACGGGAAAATGTGCAAGGAGAATGAAGATAAGATAAAATTGGAAGAAAAAGAAATTCTAGCCTACAAAGACGAAGTTGAGGGGTAAAGGCATAAACAGAAAGAGAAATGGGGAAATATGGATAGAAGAAATTGGAAATCGGGGAAATTAAATAAGAAATGGCGGCGGGGTTTGAGGTGCCAGATGTGAGTGAGAGAAACATTTGCAAGCAGAGGAGACATTTGATATGATGCGATAAAGCAAGAAAAGAAGAACGCAAAGAGAAGACAAAAGAAACGGCCTGTAGCGAACAAGGGATATGACGGAAAACTAGAATTATTATTCACCCTGGAGCGAGACAAGAGAAGTAACAAGCCAGAAAACTAACTAACGATGCAATTTCATTCATTTACAGCAAACAACACAGTGTAACCGACAATTTAGATGCCGTGGTGCATAGATAAAATGGGATTCTTCCCTTCGGTCCCTTAATAGTTGAAAACCCTGAAATTTTCCTGGTTTTAGATTTCGGGATTTCCGGTAAGTACAATATCTTTTTGGAAACTGGAAACATGTCATTTCAAGAAATGTGCAAACGTTTACTCGAATCCTTTGAATAAAACTAGATACACAAAATAAACTAAATAAACACATCCAATAAGAGAGAAAAGAAGTGATTCAGAAATAGTTACCTGTTCTATTGTGTTTCTTTTTAATCCGTTAGTGCAGGCGATCGTGCCCAATCTAAAAACAAGATGCCGATTTTCAAGGTAGGTAGAACTTTTTTATTTAAAAGATTATAATCATACAATCTCCCTATTCCAATTTTCCTCACCTGACTCTTTGTACTGAGTTTACATTTGAGTACCATTGAGACAAATCTATATGTTAAGGAGGGCCAGTGTGAATATAACCTTCAATAACACCAAAACCAAGCTCATAACATTTCATCATCATCGAGAAAAGCCTGCATTTTTCCTGTCATTATGAACGGATGTTTCCTTAATAAAGCTTCATTTTTCGAACGTCTAGACACAAGTAAAATTTATATATACGCTCCATCGCACCATTCCAAAAAGTATCTGACTCCTTATGTCATGCTCTGTCGTTACAAGATTTAGATCAGATCTAAATAGACTACTGCTGCTATATCTGAACAGAAGCTGATCAATCCTTACTTTGTAAACATAACAGAGTGCCAAAGCATTTAGCCAAACTTGTAGGTGATGAATTATTTTCCACCTAATACCTCTTTCCTACAGACAAAATGTCGCAATTCTATTATACCGCTATTTCCACGAAAAGAAATCTTTACAACAAAAACCCGCCATGCCACTTATACAGATGGGAATCATCCTCGTTCACTTCGTATTTCATTGGTGACGAGAAAGTTCCAATCGGACATCCTCTTTTCAAGAAGCGCTTCAAGTCTAATCTTAACCAGTTCAGACCATTACAGCTAAGATCAGCCATGTCACATACACAGATGCGAACCACCCTCTTTCTCTTCGTATTTCATTGTCAGGTAAGTAGTTCTATTTGATCAGCTTCTTTCCAAGAACCGCTACTTTATGAAAAAACTCCCAAGATAATACTTCCTTTGTCACTAAAATCTTAACTTCTTTAAATTTCATGTAAGTAGTTATATATTTTCGTCAACCTCATTCAATAACGCTCTATCTTAAACGGCTCTTGTATAAGGAGAAAACAAAAATAAAAACAATCATGCAAATATTTTACATCATATAAAACTGTTAATAATGAGTGCCTCATTATACTGCAACGAGATCTTTTGCCAGGCACACTACCCTTAATGATTATTGGTATTGGTTAAGTCCATATGATAATCCCGGATTTTCGTGGCGTTTTTGACTCGAGTTACGCATTCTACACGAGCTGTGCAACAAACCTGTTCGCATCTTTTACGTGCATTTTTATGGACGTGGGATTGATGAAGAAACGAACTCGTGTATGCCTCACACTTCCATAGACTTAAAGATTACTACAACCTGGGAGCACCCAGTAAGGATCAAATCCACTGTAGCTGTAATTTTTTCTAGAATAAAATGCAAACCACTGCACCACACTAAAGTTCCAAAAATGGAAAGAGAAATCTACCAAAATGACGAGAAAGGGAACATTCTACAATACTAATTTTACCAGAGATCGAATATCGACCTCTGTGAATAAACCTGAGTACAAGTTTATTAATCGATACAGATTAGTTTTTACGGAGAAAAGTTCATCAGCTGAGTGTGAAGGAATGCTACTTGAGCTGTAAAATATTGCATACAGTAATTTCAACTGTTCTTATTCTGAAACGCACTTCAGTTTTTTACCGATGTATTTTTATTATCATGTAGTCAATATATTCTTGGAGTCATAATGAAAGAACAAGCCGAATAAGTCCTCTTGAACTTGTCCAAACGACAAAAGCATTCCCAAAAGAATTTGAAGCAAAACATCGCAGACATTTTGATGAAATTAAAAATTTAAGCCACAATTGCAGAGAAAGCTTCCCTTGTTTATAATTAGTAAGGATTTCATGAAGGCTTCTGAGGAAAACTCAATCACAAATATCGATCGTTCGTTGATTTTGTGCTGTTTGCAAGAAAAAAAATCACTGTTATTATGAAGCCTCATTTACACTTACGATTATCGATTTGTATTTAAGTACGTGTGTGCTTCTGTGATCTATAACAAATCAGTTTTATTTCTGTTGATGTCTCTGCAAGACTAACATCTCCTGAGTTTCGACAGAAAAATTCTCCATTTTTGCTATTAATTCGTGACCAACAATGAGAACTTGTCATATTAACAGTTTTTACTTATTTTTGTACTGTTACCCTTTTTTTCAGATAAACTATAGATATTTAGTAAATGTTGTTTTGTCTGTTATAAAGCAGTGAATCGGGATTATGATGATTGCGTCACCCCAGAAGTGAGGGATGGACTAACCGAATTAAAAAAAAATACAGTCGACCCTATTTTAAAGAATAATGCTGTTTATGAGTACAGTAAAAAAAAAAAATAGATTTTTAAAATATTAACTATAAATATTAAGTTTTGCTTAATCTGTTTCTTTTTAAAATTGTTTAAGATTATATTTTTAAGAAGAGAAATTAGCGCTTGACATAATCCCGATTAGACTCCAAAGCTAAATTTAAAAAGCATGTTCCATGAGGACCAAATGTTATGTCACTGAACAAATTAATTGTTAAATAGTTATAGAAAAAATATAAACATATGACCGCATTTATCGGCCAGCATTCCGATGTTTTATGATTTCCGTTTGAGTGTGAATAAAAACTAGAAAAGGCCCATTGTACGTCTAGCAAAGGAACAAATGACAAGATATTGCCACATCAAGTAAAGAAAATGCGTTTTCAATATACTAGGGTGCTTTTTTAATTTTTTATTCATGTCATCAGCTGGTACGACGAGGCCTAGCGGGTAGGTAAGTGACACCTGGAACTTCTGTCTTCTCTCATGACAGACTAACGGACCAGATCTTCCCTCCAGCCAACGAGAACACAGTGTTCTACTCTTTTCTGAATGTCACTCTTACCAGTCTATATATGACTGGCCAATCTTTCGTACCTCGCATCTGTCCATATCTACATCTTGACAGACGGAATATAAGGGGAACATTTGACGAATCTAAAAATGAGTGGCCACTTTCTCCTAGTGCCTATATCTACATCTCAATGTACGACTGTGTTTTAACCTTCTGAGTGAGTAAGACTGGCAATCACTCCTATCCATCGCTGCCTTTCTGCAAACAGCTTGTGACGGGCCCCTCTGGTCAATCTAGCTATGGTTGGCTACTCTCTTCTATCGTTCCTCTGCTCATTCCAGAATGCACCCTGTATGAATACACTAATTTCTGGAATTTATTACTTTTCGAACGAGTCGTACTTGATCCAGAAAGTTTTTATTTATTCTATTTTATTTTTCTATACTCGTGGATAATGCGTGTTTACTTATACATATTTACTCTTGGTTGTCATAAAATACAAGTTGCTTCTGGCCCAGATACAAACATTTACCACCCATTTGACTACGTAGATATTCTACGCCAATCGAGTGGATATCTATTGTGTCACCAAATTATTGATTCAAAAGATCAAAACGTTTAGATATGCAGAGACAGACGGTTGTAAAGGGGTGGATATATTTGTCAAAGAGTTTTAAAGTTGACAGTAATTGATTAGATGTAGCAAAGATATAATCTGTTGATTTCGTTATTATTCCAATGCTTCTTCGCAATATTGTAATCAGAAGTAACTCGCGTTGCTTATGCATTAAAAAATTCAGGAACTATCAATAATAGAGGAGCAATAAACGGAAATGTAACAATAGGAACAAACAGTTGTATATAAGACAAACATTCGCAGGGCGCTTTCAGAAGAGTGTTACTTAACTACACCCTTGTGCAAATTAATTGAAACAACTTCTTTAACTTCCTTTCTTTTATCTCTCGGTCAGTTTTAGACCCATTGGAGTTACAAGGTGTAATCAATTACTATTTCTCCTCAGATTAGGATATTTGTAGTGGTGTGCAGTAATATGAATCTACTTTCGGGGGTCTAGAAAGACATTTGTTTGGCATTCCGTGATTGCATCAAATTTTTATCAAACCCAGACACTATTGTCTCGATTGTCGATTAGTTTCCCACTATCCATTGTCTACAATGGATGTTACTCGAAGAAAGCGTACGAAGATTGTAACGCTGCATGAACACACTGGCAAGCTTTACAGAGAGATGGTTGATATTGTTGGTGTCATCCTTTCAACTGTCAGTTGAAAGACTGAAATCAAAGTGAAGAAACTAACAGTCCAAAACGTAAACAAAAATTCTGTCGGAAGAGAACAACATCGTCAAGAGACGACATATATCTGATCAGGGAAAGTGTGAAAGGTCCTAGGAAGACATTATTCGTTTTGTTTCAATTAATTTTTAAAGGAGTGTAAGCTAATCGAGCGGTTTATTCACTCATCAGTGCACAACCACTATGACTTTGACTTTGTTGTTCAGTTCTCAACAACTGAGTTTATTTTGCCAGTCTGTTTGAAAAGAATGTTCTTTTATATTTGCAAAGTATCAATTTGCAAAATATTTGCGTTTATTTGCTTATTTACTTTTTCCAGATCATTGATTCAACTATGTCGAAAGAAAGTGTAAAATTTTAAATGACTGAACTTTGGTCTAGCATGAAGTTCTTGGTCCTGCAGAGAAAACTCTCAATGAAATCTACAGGTGTATGATGTAAGCATTCGGTATCAAGTATCCGTCAAAGGGGTGTGATAAATTCTAATGTGAAGATTCAAAATGCAGCCCAGTTTGGCATACTTTCAACAGTGTTAACTACTGAGATTGTTGTTTGTGATCTAATTTTGGTTAATCTGAAAAAAATCCTGAGAACCTACAGATATTCACGAAACAGGTGGCGTTTATAATTCATAAGCTATCGAGTATGAAGTACTTTTTGAATGCTGGCCGGAAACGATATCGAGTGAATTCTTTCGAGATCATCTTTAAGTATTTTCAGGGAACCGGTACTAATGAAAAAAATGGTGACCAAAGAAATTCAACACCTGAAAAAATTAGTAAGAAAGCTCATGGTTGGGGTTTTTGGAGGATACGGAGATATTTTGATGACTTCAGAATGGTCGAACAGTTAATGCAATATGTATGACTTTCTGATTTAAAGACACGTTGACAGAAAAATAATTTTTTACAAGACAGTGCACATTGTCATAGACTTAGCAAAACTATGAAAATTTTTGAAGGCAACAACCCTACTCTCTATATCTTCTGATTCTTTCCTGTTTCTAAACCTTAAAAGAAGTTTGAAAAGGGTGATATTTTTTATGATTCGGGAATTATATGTAATATTTCAAGGACTAAACACCAGACATTTTTAAAGGTGCATAGAATCATGAGAAAATGATGTTGCGGGATGAAAATGTGGAATGATATGTTCGTTTGATGGCTCTCAGTCATTTTCGTCATAGTCAAGTCGAGAAGTTTTCAGCACTCTTTGTGTGGGCAAAGTTAATTCAAGATTATATGAAATCTCAAAATTCAAGAATTAACTGAGATATAAAAAAAGGGAAAAATTTTAATCGCTTTTCACCCAATGCAAGACAGTAGAGACACTACGACACAATGGGTTAGTGGGTGTGCCTGAATTAAGATCAGAAACATTAATAGGGAGCAGAAAAGAAAAGAGTAATCAAGAGGACAGTAGATTGTGATTGACATTGCATTTTGATTTTTACAGATTAAAGTTGCCTGGAAAGCATGGAGCCCGAAGGAAGTTTTACGGCTACATCTATCCAGCTCAACTGTAAATTGATGAGATCTCGATGCCAGCCTACTATTGCGCTTAAATTTATAAAGCGAAGAGCTCATCCAAACAATTACCATAAACGTATTTAAAGAAAAGACGCAGGACAGCAACCTTGTAGCGGTGGGAAAGTAACTGAAGCCGAACCGCCAGATCAGGATCGATAATATTGCTTATTCTTCATCAACTTCTACGTTCCAACCTGTGTGGTCTGGTATTTAAACCAAGCTGTTTTTGTGTTAAAATAAAATTGGAGAAAGTTGGCAAACCGATAAAATTGTTTCAAACCGATTGGTACCCATTTTACATTAAAGTGTAGGTTGAACTCTGAACATTGAACTCACGACAATTCTAATGATACGCCTGCAGACGCGCTTGCCCAACAGTGATGTGTTTACTAGTGATCTTTGTTATTTGGGAAAAAGCCCATCTTATGATGCATCAGTTAAAAAGCGATCGTAAATACATGCCCTTTCTAAGCAAACTACATACAAACAACTTTATCGTTTTCCCTATATTTCTTAGATATTTACTTTCTTTCTCAGCTTCGATAACTCCTTAACGATTATGATCAATTAAAAGTGACTATATTTAAATAACTCCTCACCTTCGTGTCTCGAGCAGGAGTTTCAGGAGTATCAAGTGTTGATTTTTCTTCTGAATAAAGCGATCAACAAGAACTAAAGATGCGTCAAGTAGTTTTTCATGAATATTTATTAGAAGAGGCCTTAGATATATTTCTGCCTAAATCTCACTCTCACTCGCGTTCACGTGATTGACGGTGACGTTTGTGAGATTTGGCATGCATCAGAGCAAAATTATCAGGTCAGCCAATAATTCCTGCATAAATTAACTGCAGCTGACAAGAGTTATCTTCCTTGAATTTTATCCGTTCTGTCATCTCCACAACGTTTTATTTATTTCTTTGTTTATTGGCACAACTTGTTGATTGGTTGTTGAAAATCTCAATGATTATATTTTCCTAGTCAAGAGATATTTTGGATCGATTTTAAAAGTATTTATAAAACTTGAAAGTTCGTTTCTACTTGAACATCATTTTCAATGTTATATTTCCTTTGGCATAGAAACTGATTTTAATAAGGCACATTAAGATGTGTTTGGGTGTAATATATGGCAATGATTCCAGGTCAGGTGTAAACCCAAAGATTTCTCGAAACTGTGATGTTTATTTTTATCTAAAGGCATATGAAGTTGCTAAGTATGATTGATTGTCATAGAAAAGACACTCAATATTTATCTAAATCGACAAAAATAAAGAAAAACAGAACTTACTTGATTTCTGTCTGAATTTTTGGGATTAAGAGTTATCATTATTTACACTATTTACATGCAGACTATTGTCCCCATCTTTGTTGTTGTTATCACAACGTTTCAGCCGTGTGTCTTCCGGTCTTCACCAGGTATATATCGATCCGGGTAACCTACAGGGAATACAGAACTGAACCATGTATTTCATCTACGGGCGTAAATTGTTCTAGTTCCACTGAGCATCAGCTGGCAGGTCAAGCTTAAGGCTTCAAGTTTTACACGAGAACTGTTCTGAATCACTATAGCTTAGTGGACTGAAGCATTGATTCGCGAATTTAGTGACATAGTAATTGTGAGTTCAATCCCTGAACCGGACAGTGTGTACTTGGAAACAGGAAGAACAGTACTAAAAATAGAAACAACAGTCGACTCCTGTAGATAATATAAAGAGTACAGTTTAAAATTTTCCGTAGTTTACGCGGGTCGATATGAACCTTATGAAAGCCGGACGAAACAACGATCGAAATTTGCGATAACACTATTTACATACGGATAATAGTCCGCGTGTAAATAGCGTAAATAATAGCAGTTGACTGGAAGTATTAGATATATTTGAACTTACAAAACAAATAACTAAAATAATATAAAAATACGTTTTTTTAATAAATAAAAAAAATATGTATTTAATTACAGTATAAACTTTATTGTACAACATATTTTCTCCTGTGTTTCACTGCATTCTGCTACAATTAATTCTACCATCTTTCAAAAAACTTCACAAGTTTTTCCAGACCCTTATCTTTTTTTAGTCAAGAATTACTTTCGGCGGTTTTTTCAGTCTCTCAGGAAATTGAAGATTTATTCCTTAAGAAAAAATTGCAGAATTGGAAGAAACTGAAAAGGTGCAACATTTGACGAATACAGCGAATGAAGGAAAATTATCCAGCCAAGATGGATAAATCTTTGTAGGGTCATAAAAATAAATTGGTCTACCGTTACTTTCATATGTTATGTCTTTCGTGCAATTCTGGATGCTTTTCATCGACTGCTACCTCCAAGTGGTCTTATTGGGAGAAGTAGTTCTAATGTTTCACCGGAAGGACCCCATCATAAAGAACTTCCGATTCCACACTATATAGTATCGTCTTCATTGGATAATGATCAATTTTTGCTTAGTGATGGTTCATTATATATGCTTTTCACTTCGCGGTAAAATATCTGCTTTTTGGCCTATTTCAGTAGCCAATCAAACGCACGGAAACTTTGATCAAAGATGCAAAAACAGAATGTAGTTTCCGTGCATTTGATTGGCTACTGAAATAGGCCAAAAAGCAGATATTTTACCGCGAAGTGAAAAGCATATATAATGAACCATCACTAAGCAAAAATTGCGATTAGTCTTTGACTGTTCTGTGTTTATTGTAAAGTCCCATAAAATTGTTACAGGTCCTATCTCTGTAACAGCGTCTGAGTGATGTTCGTGCCAGTTTTATGTCTTCTTCTAATAAAAGTATTTTTCAGTGAAGATATTGGCTCACTCTATCAGTCCGTATTTTATATTTAGTTGGTGCTAACACTGCGATCTGATACAAGATTTTCAATTGTTTCGGGATATTTATCACAGAATCTGAATTTCGGGTTAGAACAAATTTTGAGTATGTGTGATTGGTAATTTCTAGTCAGCAAACATCGGTCCTTTATAGTAGGAATAAAACCTTCGGTTTCAGCTTTTAAACCTGCACTACATAACCATTGATGGATACGAGGTTTGTCTACATCAGATTGTTTTGTGTGTTCAAAGTACTGACCATTATTATTATTATTATTATTATTATCATTATTATTATTATTATTGTCGTCTTCGCACGATTGTCGTTTTATGCACTATGTGTACTTTCCCTCAAATTGAGTATTAGTATGACGATAAACTACATCCGGCAGTGATCGAGAGATTGGAGGTTTCGAGAAAAGTGCGTCCACCTCTTAATTGTTGTTGTTCTCAGGTTAATCCCTGACCCGGAGTGGTATCACTAATTAGGATCCCAGCTATGGGAAAATAGTGAAACAAAACTCTATGAAAGAATAAAAATATAATTTTTATAGTAAAATGAGCAGCAATACATTTTATTTGGATTTGAAAACATACAATTGGAGTCGGGATGCCAAAGATAATATCAATTAGCTAAGTGATAAACCATTTGCATATATTAATTCCATTAATGCTTTATCTTTGACATCGAGCACTTTCTTGAAAAGACTGGTTGCCTTAAATGTTTTTTTTTTCTCTCAGTATCTCACTGATAGCATTTTGGCTTCAGACTATCTTTGATATCACACACACACATACACACACACACACACACACACTTTACATTATATATATATATATATATATATATATTGTTCTTGGTATGACATATAAAATGCAACCGGTAGTGTGGCTCTAAATTTACTATTTGGAATCTTGGTGAATGTGAAGTTAATCTTTAAATGCCATTAATATCAGGTCCACTCTAGCCCGGAGTAGTAGTACCAGTTAGGGTTATATCTATGGGTCAAATGGTTTGTCCATGAGTGTGCGTGTTTGTTACGTGAATACACTGCATGTGTGTGTGTGTGTGTGTGTGAGTGTGTGTGTGTGTGTGTGTGTGTGTGTACGTGTGAGACGGCTATGTAAATAGTGTGGAATATTTGCATCATGTATATTTGTGTGTACACGCGTGAGGGTTTTCGAATTCTGAGCAAAGTCATCATGAGAGCTCCCAAGCCACCAGCCCTTGTACAAGAGACGACAAACTCTGACATCAAAACCTCTTATGTATATTGTGTGGTCCACCAAGCACTACACAAAATATTTAAGGCCCAGGGGAGGTCAAACCCCGTGATAATATAACATGCGATCATGACAAAGACCTAACGCGTGGCACACATTGCACCTATGGTCTATGTTGTTTTAATGTGTGCATTTTTGTGTGCTTTGTGTCGCACAAGCAACTGACCACTTTAAACAATCTTAATGCAGGTTGATCAGTAGCTAGATGGCTAATAGTTTAACAAAATTGCATGCAGGACAGAAATCTCATAATGCATAACTTCTGACCCTTATTTATCGTTTACGAGAAGTGAATCTACCATATATATATATATATATATATATATATATATATATATATATATAGCGTATGCATCAATTTTTGACCACTGGCAATCCTATTTTTTATTAACTTTCTATGTTTCCTTATTAAAATCCATACATTTACGTTATGTCTGTAAAAGTCGTCTTCTAACAACCAATTACAGACTGAGTAGCGTAATTCTATGATTAATCATCAATAATTTTTTTATTGCTAAAAGATCTTAATTTATTTAGCACAAAAAAGCAATGTGTGTGTCGATAAAATTCTGATATCTCACCTATTGATAATGGATTGAAAAATAAGTCGATATTCAAACATCACACTAATTATTATAGGTTGTTTTTCTTTACTGTAGAAATTTGCAATTATAATATAATCGTTAGTGAACTTGATTTGTTTGTTTAAAAAACTCTACCCGAGATATTGCGAATGATATAAACAGCTTGTTAAAAAAAAAATAAGGAATTGAAACAAGTATAAAAATAAGAAAAATCGTAAAGAGGGGGAAAGAGAGGAAAGACTAATACTAAAACAAGTAGAAAGAAAGAAAACTATAAAAATGAAATGAAGATGAGTAGAAGCCCTACCTACATTATATATATACATACATTATATATATATATATATATATATATATATATATATAAAGTAGACATAGAACAAAATGAATATTGAGAAAAAGATGAAAATTAACAGAAAAATACTGAAGAGGCAAGAGAGGTAAAAGTGAAAAAAAACGATGAAAAGTTTTATGAAATCATATAGAGAAAGTTTGAATGAAATAAGAAAAATATTTCCAATGAAAAGATATTAAAAATGATGAAGGAAAAGTCATATATTAAAAGAGAAAAGAGAAAAGAATGAAATAGATGAGAAATAAATATCAAACAGAAGAGATAATGTGCTTATTAAATTTTTCTTGTCTTGAAAATTTATCATTATTTGTATTTTTTTATAGGAAATGGATTGTAATAATTAGAAATTTAAAGCATTAATAAGTAAGAGAAATTAGGGGATATATTTAAACGTGTAATATTTTTGACACCATCGCTTAAATGCAGTCACATCATGGCTAATTTGAATAAAAAAAAGGCACTGTATGTTCTACGTGTCACGTAACTATGAACATGTTGCTGAGCTTGGAAGTTGATTTGGTAAGGCAGAGCATGCATAAAAGAAACGAGTTAAGATGTTGAGGTCCCTATTCTATTAGCTGTAAGGAAGGCTTGTCTGGTTTGACATAACCTCTCTTATTCCGACGTTCGAATAGAGCGACGGCTGCTATCAAGCATAGAACACCGATTTGTATCATTTTTTCACCGTTTCTAGAGCGCCAGAATTTCATCAGCATTGACGGGGATCGGATAAAGTAATAAAGCGAATTTTTTTAATTGCAAATCGATAGAAAAGTGTCTACCGACCAACCTTTTTATATTAAATAAGAGGGAGAAAAAATGAGAGATGGGGAAAGCAACAAAAAAGATAAAAGTGTGGTACAATAAATGGAAGCAAAAATAAAGAAATGGTAAACGAAAAAAGGAGGAGGATAGAAAAAAACTGAACAGGTAGAATTAAAGAATGAGTAAAAACAAAAAATCATTAAAGCATTAAACACTTAAATGCGTTAGTCATTTTCTCAATGGAAGCCACATTATATTGACTTGTGCTAAGTTTGATTTTCAAAAGTTTCCAGCATTTTTTGTAAAAATATTTTTATTTATTTCTAATTTTCATTCATAAAACAATTTGTTATTAATATTTCAGTTAAATTGTATTCCACAGTAAAAATAAATGACTTTGCTTGGTTTCGATTGTCTTCTAGAATTGTTTTTTTAAAATATCTTCATCTTATTGGAGCCGATATACAAGTGGTTTTGTGACAAGTCTAAAATTTGAACGTGAACAAACTGCTCGAGGAAAACCTTTCCATCTTAATTCCATAACATTTTACTGCGTCAAATTTGGAACATGAGAATTGACGATATATTATAGCAAAATCGTTGGCCTATTTCATGGCTTAGAAAAGAGATCTTCTGTTCCAGACTTCTTTTTCTTTGTACCGCGTCCCTTCATGACGTTAATGATGATGGATCTCCATAATTCTCTGTCCTTTGTAACTCTTAATAATAAATTTTGGCTTTTTGATATCTCTCCTAAGCCTTGGTTTCCTAAACTGCCATCCATTTACTTAAGCACGCTAAGTAATTACACCTTGTTTTTCTCTGATCCTTTTGCATTATATCTGTTAGGTGAATATAAGATTTGTAGGGGGCGAATTATATTTACGAGTCGACTCGGCGTAACTTGGTTCATGAAATAAAGCCGGAAATAAAGTAAAATAAACTTTTGTTTATTTTCGTAAAAAAAATAAAAGAATTATTTTTTTATACAAAAATGTAGTTGTCCGTAAAGCTGTAAAAAGGAAGAAAGAAAGGAACTTGGAATGGAAGGACGGTGGGTTGATGAAAGAAAGAGAGGGTGAAAGACTGTTCACTGATATGTGATACTGCCAGTTGTGTTAACTGTTGAATTCTCTGTGTGTGTGTGTGTGTGTGTGTGTGTGTGTGTGCTCCAATCTGTCCGCGTGCCCTTTTGGTGTGTTTTTAGCTGGCTGCTCTTCCCTCTGGCGTTGAAAGTTTCTGCTTCCCTTTTATCTTGACGGTGAAGCTCCGAGGAGATGAAAAATGTATTTCTCATGTCGAGCCCTGATTGGTCGGAAATTCATATTTTTGACCACGTGGTGTGCTTTCCACTACGTCCAAGCTTTTGGGTGCCCCGTCCTTGTTTTTGATCCCAAAGGGTATGGTAAGGGGTGATTGCCCGCGCAATTGTATTTTTTGAGTTACACGTGGTGTGAATTAATGTTTATTGTGTGTGTATGTTGTGTTTGGAAAATAAAATAAGAAAGAGCACAGATTTCCCAAGCCGTCTTTCCTCATTGTCTGTCCCAGAAATGCCAATTGTTTCTTCTTGATTTTAAGTTTAATATACTTTCTGTATCGTTCAAATAAAACCTTCCGTATCGAGATATAACAATTTATACAAGTACAAGCAAATTGTATGCGAGACATCCTTTTGAGTCTCATCAAAACATTGTTCCTAGAGATCAGTGATTCTTAACTAAATGCCATGAAATTGTGTAACGATATGTGTGTGTGTGTGTGTGTGTGTGTGTGTGTGTGTAAGGAAGATCCTTTTATTTTTGAGTAATTAAAGCAGTGGATGTTCGTTGTGGTGCAGTGGATATCGGCTCGGAACGAGAAATCGTGGAGCAGAGTTCGAATTTCGGTTAAATTCCCTGCATTCACTTACGCACAAATATCCTTGGGGAAGGTATTAATCCGTTTCTTCCCGCCAGTTATGGGCTTAATAACCGGACAGATTGGGTTCTATAGCCTTGGCTGGCAAACAATCTACCGCAGAAAATAATGGCAACCTACTGCGGAATAATCTTCTGTCCAGTCAGTCATGACCCTTTCGAGACATGATCGCCGGAGCGTGTATAACGTATGGCACTTAACTGACTTATTGAATTAGAGCAGTATTTCTCAACCGCCGTGCTGCGGCACATTAATGTGCCGTACGATCCTCTTAAGTGTATGAAATATTGTCACGGCATACATGTGTGTGTGTGTGTGTGTGCGTGCGTATGTGTGTGTGTGTGTGTGTGTGTGTGTGTGTGTGTGTGTAGTAATGGTATAGATACTGGTTTCTCACTAAATAAGCTGCACAAATAGTTGAATAGAAACCTTGAAATAAAGTAGGTTCTTATTTGTGTCTGTATTTTTAAAAATCCATGTTTTTATTTCATAACATAACATTCAAACATTTTGCTAAGTGTGCCGCGATACTTTCATACGCTTTTAGGTATGCCGTTGCTTAAAAAGGTTGAGAAAAACTGCCATGATTCTGTCTAGCTTTAAACATTGAAGATTGGGTTTAGCCACGACTTTCGTAAGAAAGCTATTTTACCTCACCAGTAATTAAATTTTGAAAAACAACTTAACTGTCACAACAATTAATTTTCAGCAGAATGCATTTCTCTAGCTTCAAGATTTTCCTCCTAAAGCTTGGGAGCTATCGATTACAGTTGATTAATTAAAGAAGTAAAGAGTAAAGTTCAAGTACAGCTGTCTAAATCCCGTGTTACATCAAAACAAATGTTCTCTTCGATCACCGAAGTTAAAAAACTCGAGCCTCGATAGGTAACCATTTTGAAAGAATAATATGTGCGGGTAGTGTAAGAGATAACTGCTTGTCATATGCACTCACAATCAAATATCTTTGGGAACGGTATGAGAACACCTTTACTCCCTCAGCTATTGGTTAAAAAGTAGAACTTGTATCAGGAAATCTGGATTATCGACCCCTCTTCTACAGAAAAGCAAAAAATACAAATTCTTACAATCTAAAAATAGTTTCTAGTTTTAAATGATTTGCAAAGTGTTGATAAACCGTGAAAAACAAATCAAATACAGCTCCGTTATTTTCCGAACATTGCGTTAAAAGATATCGCTGGGTATCTTTAAAACAAACACATGTCAGCAAAAAAGAAGAAAATTGTGCAACCAGAAACATATATATGCGGATGGCATATTCTGGCCGTGAGTTTTTCAAAGGCCAAGCGTAAGATATTGTTTTAGGTAAAGAGCAGGGTAAGGTTTTAAATGGAAGTAATTTCTAAGAAAAATTTTATATGAATGATGCGAACAAAAAAGGGATCTTTATTTTCAATCTATTCAAGAGTTTGGGGAAAATTCAAAGAGGCTCGACTAAAAACTTTATATTTTCATATTCTAAATAGAAGCACCATTTATTAAATAGTGAGCAAATAAGAAGCTTTCAATAAGATAATATGAATAAAGAGAATGAGTTTTCATTTAAAACGTCAAAAAGGAAATGGGCTCTATTGTGACATTCTTGTGGCCGAGTGTTTCTCAGATGCGCAGCCCAATAGACATAATGATCATTGTTTAAAAAATGAGGTTATTATCTCAAATACGAAGTATAAACTGTAATAACGTTTGAAGTAATATGTGTGTGCGTATAAATAAACATGTATCTGTAGAAAGAAAACAGCAATAAAGAAAAACTTTACTAATGTGTTTTTCGTTTCAAAAGATAATTTTCATAAAGTTTCTAAATACTTGTTTCAAAATAAAATCCTCCATTAGAGGACAAAACGCATTGGTAAAGAAACGTTTTCCTTTTGTCGTTATTTGTGTGTGTGTGTGTGTGTGTGTGTGTGTGTGTGTGTGACACCGTGGATGGTTATGCTGGAAGAAAATCACAGGTCATGCGCACTCTAACAGATACTATCGAAAGTCCACTCAGTGTTTCAGTAGGAAACACAGTTTAGCTCTATGGGTGTTTGATATGCATTAATATGCCTGAACAGGCGTCTGCAACAAGGATTATCTAATCCCCCCCTAGCAAATGGGTATGTTCGTAAACGAGTAGTCGACCATTACATTATGCATATGCGAAAGTGTTCTGAATAAATGGCCAAATACGAGAATGTTTTTTTTTTATCTTTTTTTAGTCGGGCCGAGAACCTTTCAGCACTTTTTCGCAGACAAACTGGTAAGCTAATATAATTCGACAGAAAGACTAAGATCTATGAACCTATACTGTGATCATTAGAAAAAAATTATAAAGCAAATGCATCGTTATTTTGTGAGATGGCTAGAAAAAGAGTTAGGAACAGAGAGTGAGAGAAAGAGTGAGAGAGAGAGAGCGATGTTATCAGAGCACCTGTATTTCTATTAGTTATACCCTGTGTGTGTGTGTGTGTGTGTGTGTGTGTGTGTGTGTGTGTGTGTGTGTGTGCGTGTGTGTAACTGTTTGTTTGCATGTGTATGTGTTTTAAAGAAAAAAGACGATGGGTAGGAAGTGTGAGAGAAATAGAGGAAAAATTCAGGCATAGATAGATTGACTGACTTATTTGATATTATCTACAGTGTGCAAGCATTCCGTCCAAGATATCGTATAGCAATGCACTTTCATCTCTTTTGCATAAAATGGAGCCAAACAGACTGGTTAGGATTCACTTACTGACAGAATGATATACATGTGCATCACCCACCACAATACAAACCGAGTCCAACCGCAGTGATTTGTGCTTCAGTCCCTGAGCTAACGGATGTCGGTTCTTCAGACAACAAACGTGTATGGGGCTGTGGTGAAATAACACAGATCGGGCCAAAAATCCAATGTCCTCCATATCATCCCTTGAGTTGGATCGGTTTTCGTCGACCAACTGGAATAGCTTTACCGCTGACTACCTCTCTGGGGCTTTATTTTCACAGTTATAGATGGCATTCATAATGTTCTGCTCATTTTTTTAAAAGATTTTCAAAATCTCGTACGAGCGTGAATTCTGACGAGATGATGAGGTTGAGTAATCAGGAAAATGAGACTTGATTCGTTCGGACTGTCGTCACGGCTGGATATAGAACAGCGGTTGAAGCTCGGTAGGAAGGACTTTGATGGACCATAGAGCCATTGCATTATTGATCCAATAATTATGAAAGATCATCTAGCAGTGCCGCCCCACTTATCTACGGCTATACTTCACGGACACGCGATCACACACAAATAAAAAAAATAATACATTTTTATTTAATAATTGTCCCCAAGCGCACAAGGAATGAGAATGGAAATTCAGATATGCGAAAGAAAAGCAATAAAGTGCTGCATTTAAATAAAGTTCTTGAATTAATTTTCTTTTAATTATTTCACCCTAAGCAAGACAATAAATCCACTAAGACGCATGGGTTACTGAATGTTAGAGAATATCAGAAAACAATTGTATTAAGGAAAGAACGATAAGAGAACATGAATTAAAAAGACAGAAGAAGATTTATAAATATGTAAAATATATAATGGCGAGAAAATTGTTTAACCTTACACAGTTAAGCAACTTTCTTAACTGCAAATCTAGCAGTTGATTCAAGATAATCTTTCCATTTCATGTCAGCAGAAAACATAAGTCTGAGAAGACGCAATAGATCACTCTTATGGTGGGTAGCAACAGTCATGCTGATGGATGATAAAAGGTGTTCTCTAAGACTATTAAAAGAGATCAGTTTAGTTTTGGAGGCCATTCCTAGAACTAGTTAACAACAGATTATAGGTAAATTTTTTGATCATATCAAACCTTACAATTAAGACTGGAGTAAACAACAGTATCATCAGCATAGATGCCGAGTTAAGAACTGATGACATCAGGAAGGGCGTTGATGAAAACTAGGAACCACAAAGGTCCAAGGATATAGACCTGGCGGGGGGTCTCTGTATTAATGAAGAAAGATTGAGAATAAATTAAATAATTCTAGAATTTAAAAGAAAAATAGTCTGCCAATATTGCTAAGATCTTCGTTAAGAACTAATCTTTACATAATTGTACTAGAATAAATTGTTATAGTTGTTCTATTTTAAAATTACTTTTTACTTTCAATCTTTTATTATCTAATGTTTAAAGAAAACTTTGTCCATTTAAAGAAAAACAATTCTTTAGCACATGAGAAAACATCAATTACATAGTATTAATCACGTAAGATTCAGGAAATGTATTAATTACATAGTATTTTGGATCAGTATAAACTAGAAAACATTTTCGTAATATAAACGTACTAATCGGGAAAAGGCATCGCATTGAAGAGAGGCTTCGTCTACACAGAACATGGAAAAGCAATCAATGAGGTAGTATTTGGAAAATATATTAATCCTGTCGCATTTGGAAAAGTCAAAATCCCTGTAGCATTTAAAATTTGGAAAACGTATCAATAATATGAGACTTGGGAAAAGTTTTAATCGTGTAGCAATTAGGAAATATATTAATCACTGGATCATTTAGTAAATCCATCAGTCAGATAAAACTTGGGAAAGGTATTAATGTCGTGCATTGTGGCGTAATTAATATCAGCTCGGAATGAGAAATCGGAGAACTGAGTGCGAATTCCAGTTGAATTCGTTGCATTCACTTACGCGCAAATACCCTTGCGAAAGGTATGAATTGGTCTTCTCCCTCCAGCTGTTGACTGGGTCGTCAACTAGTCTACCGCAGAAAGAAATGGCAACCTACTGCGTAAAAAACTTCCGCCTAGTCAGCCATGGATCGAAAGACATGATCACCAAAGCGTGTATCACGTATGGCCCTTAACTAATTGACTGATCAGTGTCGTAACACATAGGAAAGTTATCAATCATGTGGCCTGTATGAAAGGAACAAGTTACATAGCCTTAGAAAAGGCATTAATCACATAGGATTTGAGAAAGGCATCAATTGTGAAGCGCTTAAGTCAGTGCTAGGTGATGCATTGCACTTAGAAAACATTCAGTCTCCTAGCACTTGGAAAAAATTGCGTTGCCTTTTAGAAAGGTATTACTTACATAGACATGACTCACGTAGAGCTTGACATCAATTCTGTAGTATGTAAGAATTATATCAATTTATATGTATACGTTAAAAAATATCATCGAATTGCATGAAAAATATCAAAAACTTATACAATGGCTAACGAGAGTGAATGAGCAAGCATTTAACCTGACCACTCTTTCATAACTCGTTGCGTCTTATCGGGCTAACATTCTCGGTTAATATGAGGTGGAAAGACTATCTTGAATCCATTGCTATGTTAGCAATAGATTCAATGGATTCACTGTGTCGTGCTAGACTATTTCTTCTCCAGAATCTATCTTATAGATATATGTCTATAATTTGTTCATGGTTGAATATTGCTACCGCATATGGTCTGGAGCTTCTGCTATACAGCTAGATAAAATCCAAAAGAAGAATCAGCAATATAATTGGTGCTGATCTGGCGTCTCGGTTTCATTTACTTTCCCATTGCTGTAAGGTTGCCGCTCTGTGCCTTTTCATGGTAATTGCTCAGATAAGATCTTCGCTATAGTACCTAAAATTTATGAAATGTAAGTGCAGTACTAGATTACCGACGACCTCTCATCAATTTACGGTTGGGCTGACTAGATATAGCCGTAGGCTCTATGCTAACAGTTTTTTTTTTACTCGCCCTTCTCGTTGTGGAGCTCCCTCATGGCTCTATGCTTCTCAGCAGAAATGTAAATGTCAATCGCTATCTAATGTTCTCCTGATTACACTTCTTTCGTTCTTGCTCCTTAGCAATGTTTTTTAAATACTTCTACACCCAGTAACCCGTTTCGTTTTAGTGGTTTTACTGCCTTATTTGGGCTGAACTCGATGTTTTTTTTTTTTTAAGTCCCACACCTGTTAACAATCAGTGCACAAAATTGTTGAACGAGATGGGGTTGGGGGGTTTATGATCAACATATATTTGCACAAAGATATTAAGTAATTGAGAGTGAATGTGAGTATTAAAATAAGAAAATTCTTCTTATTCTATGTGACGCGTCCTTTCAGGACGTAGGCGATCATGAGCTTCCACATCTCCCTATTCCTAGTAACTCTTAACGCGCTTTCTCATGCTACTTCTTCGAAACTCTGCTCTACCAACCATTTGCTTAAGCCCATCAAGTATGTTAGACGTTGCTTTTTCATGTCTCTCCCTATCTGACCTATGAGTATCAGATTCTCAAAGACCTACTGCCTCATTGTATGTCAGAGAAACTTTAACTATCTTTTCATGATGCTAAGTATTAGGTTTCTTTACATTTCCATCCTCACCAAAAATACGTCGTTGCTCACACTTTGATCCATGGTATCCCCAGCAACTGTTCGGTTGCTTTAAGTCTTCTCTTCATCTTTGATGAAGATTGTCCAGCATTCACTGCCGATAGACATTACATAACAAGCCAATACCCTCTTCTTTGTTTCCAGGGAAACTTTCCTATCTCGCAATACTCTACTCAGCTTCTGGAATCCTTGCATCCTTGGCTAAGCTAGTACGCCTTCGGTTCTCATTGTCGCACTTTCCGTACACTGTTAGAACGCTTCAGTCAGTCAGTTAAGTACCATACGTGATGCACGCTTCGGCGATCATGTCTCGAAAGAAACATAACTGACTGGACAAATGACTATCCCGCAGTAGGTTGCCATTATTTTCTTGCCAGCCAAGGCTATAGAATCCAATCTGTTCTGCTATTTAATCCATAACTGAAGGGAAGAGACAGATTATTATATTTCCCAAGGGTATTTGTGCGTAAGTGAATGCATGGAATTCAACTGGTATTCAAACTTAGCTCCCTAATTTCTCGTTCCGAGCCGATAACCACTACACCACCACGCACATCCAAACATTTTAAATTTCTGTACCTGCTTAATTTTAGTATCCACAGCATTTTGGGCTCCTATTTTACTGATGAGCATGGATTCAGTTTTCTTGTCGTTTATATAGTCCTTTTTTCCGCTTTCTTCAGTTACCTTCTGTAGGAGGTCTTATAGTTTCTTTTCCGTGTCTACTGTCAGCAATGTATCATCTGTGTATCTTATATTGTTCAGAATTTGGCTGCCAATGATGAATCCTGGCATGACTCCTAGGGCTCTCAGAATTGTCTCGCTGTATAATAATTGAACAGGTTTGGTGAGAAGACTTACACCTCTTTCTGTCCTTGTATATTTACCGAACTAGTTTTTTGCCCGTATGCAGGTGGTTTGTATCTTGACTACGCCAACAGAGGTTCTTAATTAGTCTGTTTTACGCGACTTTGTCTAGATTGCCGAGTGTTTCTATCAAATCTTTGTGTCGTACATTGTCAAACGCTTTTGAGTAGTCTAAGAAACACAGGTACACGTCCTTTATCAACATCATAACACTTACCCTTCTTACTACAGACACCATAATACCGTAAGGTCTCCATGAGATTCTGACTAGTATCATATGTAGAATTTGTTTGTGGGGAGGGAGGAATAACAACTTTAAAATGAAAACCTCGATCACTATTTTTACAATGCATGATACTAGTTACAAGTAACTAAACAAAAAAGTATTAGTAATAAAAAACCCTACACTCATTAAATTTGACAAAAATATCAGTTAACTAAACGAAATTTATGTGGGAAGTATCTAAATTAATCAGTCATTCAATCAAACATACACAAATATACATTAATCCAGACACGAAAAGAAATATGAAAAATACTCGAAAAACGAAAAGTGCTTCGCATTCATCAGGGAACAAACATTTCTGGTCACCTAATGAGGGAGAGGGTGGGAAATTTAGTTTAAAGAAAATATGACAAAAAACAAAAAGTGGGGGCAATGACTATCGTACCCTAGCTAAGTTTAACTTGGCATCAAAAACTAAAAGAAAAAACAAACCTAAACTAATCTATTATGGGCAGGGGTGACACCTGTTTGAATTTAGTATCCCCAATATTCTGATGCCTAACTGACATCAAAATGCTCCTCTAAGTTGGCACATTTCAGGCAACTTTTTGCTAAATTCTGATGGAGTGAGTCGTTGCATTTCCATCCTGAACTTGATGTAAGCTGGTACTTAAAGAACAAGATCAGTTATGAAGAGGTAAACTTCCTTCTGTTGAGTCGTTCATATCGCGACTAGTATATGAACACATAATGTTTAATCTTAGTTAACGAGGGTACCATATTGATACAATCGGAAACAGTCTCAAGGATAAAGAACATTCCGCGCAGTATGCGATCCATGAAGTTTTTACCAACGACTCATCGCAACAGACGCAGTTAAGCGAACGACCCAAACGCGCTGAAAAAATCTTTTTGACAACTCAGAGGACCTTTTGAATCACTAACCAAGTGAGTGATGCCTCAGTATTAGTGAGGCATTTAAACCAGACGCCCATATAGAGCGATATTCATGCTTTGTTAGACCGAGCTCGTTTATCAAAAAATCTTGAACGACTCGCTGACTAGTACCTGATATAATGCGTTACGAGACAACGTCTGGACGTTGGAAAGGCCATCCGTCGCCCGTAAGAGGAACTTGAGGGCTAACCAGCATTCACGATAGAAGGAGCACTCGCCTCAAGATAAACGGCGAGCCTCTTCCTCATGATGAGTTGTTGCTGGGGCTCTTCCTTACAGAATTCGCCATTTTCATCCGCTTGCAAAAACATTTGACCTAGGAACGCAATGTGCAGCGTATATTGATGAACTTAGATCACTGGTGCCCCCTAAATACGAATTTGCACGAGATACTAGATTAGCAACTAGATCCCACCCTTTTACAGTGAAATCGATAAAATGCAGCCGTAACTTCTACTCCAACAGTTTCTTTCCTCGCACTTCCCAACTGTGGAATTCTCTTCCAAACGATTGCTTCCCCGACGGCTACAATCTCCAGGAGTTTAAATGTAAGGTCAATAGACACCTCCTAACACACTAACCTGCTCCCATTCTATCAAACACTCTTCCCATCTGCCCGACACTTATCCTTGCTATCCTTACTCATCTATCACCTTTCTCCTGACATTCCCTATGTCTATCCACTCCTTCTCTTTACCTTCCCCTATGTAGCCCCATGCGCAATAGTGGCAGTGGAATGCCTTGCTTGGGGTGAGATGATTAAAAAAAAAAAAAAATATTGACAAATCTCAACATTAAGCATACTCAAACTGCCTTCAAAAGGTTAGAAGTAGGAGATCTTCCGACACACCTTGGTGGGGTCTTGCCACTCTGCAAGAAGAAAATCAAGACTGAATAATGTCATTAGTATGGTATGCAGGCAGTGGAAGCACGGAGACTCGGTAAAATAAGATTGGATAGAAGTGCGAAACACACACTAACGCCTTACACTTTAAGTAAAAATTCCCCCGAGACCACAGACGAACTACACTCTCGGCATTCTCCCGCACCTCCGACCAATTCATTTCCAGCTGGAGATTAGGACCGAACCGGACGCCGAGTATCTTGATCGGCCCGTCCATCCAGATGAAAGGGCCGGCTTCAGTCGGCCCAAGCCGAGGAAAGTTAGCTAAATAGCTGCGAAACTCCTTATCGCGAAGACCAGGCTCCTTGGTAAAGCGGCTCTCAAAATGCCTTCAAAACGCCTCACACATATCGTCAGTCGACCATTAGAGTACCCCCCCCCCCCCCCGTAGTCTTGACCTCTCGAATATATCGATTGCCATCTCAACGGATTTCTTCCTTGCGCAATTCTGCGTCCATGTTCACGGATTCGTTAGACATCATGTTTAACCTATGTCTAATTACCTGATCCTGGTACCGCTTGCTAACCAACCGGTTCAAGGCCTGCCTAGCTAACGCTATCTGTAGGTGATCTCCACCAGACTCCGCTTGGGACAGATTAGCTTTAAGTGTCTTCACCTTGTTAGCCTTAGCTAGGGCGAGTCGACGGCTATAGTCAGCGGTGAAAGACCTAATACTATCCTTAAGCCTCTCCCACCACCTATTCCTGATAGCTGCCCCCACTAATCTAGTCAGCTGTTCCGCTTGTCCAGTAAAAACATGTTGAACTTTCAGTGTCCAGCGAACCTTAGCCTACCGTCTAACGCCACCCGAGAACAAACGAGTCTGTGGTCCGAGTAGCCTAACCAGTGGAATGTGGGACAATATAACAAATGTAGATCGACCCTTCTCACTAACATTCTATCCAGATAGCTAACCACCTGGGTAAATGGCCAATTAAGTGCCCACGTCCACATTTCCCTCTCAGGATGATCGACCCGGTATCTATCGACGGGACCGGACTCAAGCAAAGATCACCCGACCTCCCGCTAACTCCCGGCCCCTATCTAGCGTGGGATCCAGGATGGCACTCCAGCCCCCACACTAAGACTAGGCGCGAAGAATCCACCAAAAAGCCCTAATAGACGAGAAAAAAGAGACGTGTTCCTCCCGGGTGTTAGGCACATAAACCACAACGATTCGAAACGAAACTGTTCACGACAAGGTCTACCCACGCACTCAAGGTATGTTTAACCAATAAGGAAACACTTCTGGCCTGCTGGTCCCAGTATGCTGAATAGACAAAAAAGTCGCTAGATAGCACACGAGAATCAACATCACAAACAAAGTGAGTCTCCTGGATCGCAGCCACATCCACCCCGCTAGCTGCGAGGGTGAGATTACGGAGGGCGATTTTCACTTGGCATTGAAGAGGGTCGTCATACGCAAGTCTACGGGACTTGATGGTCTAACCCTATGAATTGTACCTGAGGCTGTCGCACATCTTTGTACCGATTTTGACGGTGGTGTTCAACAACTGGTTCTGCCGGGGTTCTGTGGCCTACCGGATTTCCAGTGGTGTGATCACGCTGTTGAAAAGGTCAAGGGTGTTGGGGAGGTTTTAGATGAATATACAAAAGAGATTAAGGACCGAGAAATTTCCCGAATGCAATATGAACCGTGTTACACGAGGCAAATGATGCCTTTTCAAAATTCCTTTCTTTTTCCTACTTCAATGAAGATGACAATAAGAGATTGTGCATTGAAAAGAAGTTATTCGTCGTGGTGGAAGGCCGAAGACCACATTGCTGGATTTCTGTAGCTTATTTCTTGTAGCTGTTTAAACTACACATTGAATAGAAAACGTCTTACAATGTATATCAAGTTCAAAACTGGTTAAAAAATAAATAATAAAAAATAAAAACGCGTGTAAAATTAAGTATCACATACAAATATATAAAACTTTACAAATAACATATTTTGCAAACTGAACTGTGATATTCATAGACTGTTCCTACTTGATTCAAGTTGAGTATGTAAACTATTAAAATGTTATTTATATTGTTTCTAAAATATAATTTACATTTACATTCCTTCTCCTCCTTTCCGGCTTAACTATTTTGTTGCATTGGAGTCCAAGGAGTATATAGTTTAATACATAACCATTTTGCTGTCCTTTATGCTGTATCAGTTATGGTTCGAATCGCCTTCCTTTTGTTAGCTTCCACTAAGCCAATATCAGTTAGGGCTTTGCATAATGACTTTGCTATAAAATTATTGCGCCCACTTAGATTGGCAGACAGCTTGCTTTCCATCCATTGTTATTACTACTTGTAAGTAATTCATCATATTTTACTCTCTCCCGTTCATGGGCTTCTTCTGCGTGTTCTTCCCAGGATCTGATCCGATATTTTGAGCATCAGCTCAAAATAAGGATTAGAACTGATTGGGAACGTTTGACTTCGACAGACTTCAGCAAAAGGTGGGTAAATGTGGCGAGTGGTTCGCGTGAACGGGGTTAGTCTTGATTTTCTATTTAGATCTGCTGGTTGCATCGGGGTGGATACCTGTGGAACCCTCTCCTGGTTAAGGTAGCTCTCTTTTGTGTACCTAGTTAAAGTGAATGAATGTGTTCCTAGCCTGTACCCGGCTTTCTCTTTTGTTATGATCCAAGTCGAGATTCCCAACCTCCCCAGTTTGTTCTGGCCTTCTTTTATCTCGGCTGGTTCAGCCTTTTATTGTCCCATTCCATTAATTTTTTACCTCCTCCCCACTCCCTTAGTGAGTGTGCTTCTTGATTTCGCCGAAATCTTGAAAGAGCCCGTTAATTGAATCTGATGGAATTTGCTGACTCGTAGCAAGTAAATTTTTAGAGACAATTTAATTTCTAATTTTTATCCTGCTCAATGTAGTTAAAGCCTCTGTGTAAGAAAGTGCATCTGCAAAATACTCGAAAACTTGAGCTGTGAAATAGTTCAGCTTCTTAGAACTTTCGTTGCAGTAGGTACTTAAGAAGTTTATGGAAATTTTTCTCTAGGGAGAATATTATAGTCCGGCGTCAGACGCATTTGGATCAATAATACATTTCTCTGGATATTATCAAAATTAAGAGTTCATTAAATGGTAGTAGAATCGTTAAAGACAAATTGTATTGGCTTAAATTAGCTACCTTGACTAAAAACAGCAGGAAAAACAGCATAGCTTAATGTAAAAGGCCACAAACTTAACGAAAATAAAGTTTTATTGTCAACATATTGATGTTATTATTACGAAGAAAAAAAAATCAAAGAATTTTTTAATTATTTTTAAAATTTTTTAAATCCAACATTTCAAACGTGTTGTTTGAGATTTTGGTTAAAATGCTTGTTTTGTTTACTCTTCCCTTCGTCAAATACTCGTCTGGGTACCTCTGTGCCCGAAGGCAGAGTGTTCAACAAAGTCAGAGTTGAATACAAGCAAGATCTGCATGATATATACCAGTACAGATCCATTAATGGGGGAAATAGATCATACCACAATCTTTTCATTGAAAATTATTTTAATTTAGAAATACATTGAAAATCTGAAAAATATATGTTTAGAAATTAACGCAAGCGTTTAGCATAGAATAAGAGCAATTATATTCATATGCAAATACTTTAATAATGTCTTTTCTATAGAAATATTTTGCAAATCAGGAAATCAGAATTGTTGGTGATCAGAAATGAATGCAAATATTACTGATCGAAAAGAATTATGTGCAATATATTTGCCTCTCTCTAACTTCTCGTCTTTTTTCGCTTTCATTTCGTACGCTTCTTTTATGTTCCTTCTTTCTGTCTTTCAAATAGAATATTTCTTCATTTTTGAAATTTTACTTTCCTATACTCAGAATTGTTTTCATTTGCGTTTCCATTTTCTTCAACTATTTCTCCTCTTTCGCGTTTTTTTGATAAATTTTTCCTTTAATTTTTCTATTTCTTCAGTTTTTCAATAGTGCCTAATCTTGAATTTCCTACCTAGATCCAAGATGACGTTCACTTCGTATCTATTCTATTTGTAAGGTACTCTTGAGCTAGAATGATCCATCAAAGTCTTTAATAGCATCCAAAGGAGGAAAAAACGAACCCCAAAGCAGAATAAATTGATCCCTAATTGATGCATTTCTGTGTTGGTATCCTCATGTACTACCGGTTCTTTTTTCCGACTTCAGAAACCTTTGGCAATGACTCAGCGAATCAAATGTTGCCATTTGACTATAATCTCTCAAGTAAAGAGAATACAGGAAACTACACAGGGAGATAAAGAACAAATGCAGACAGGCTTAAAAGGAATGGCTCAACAACAAATGCGCAGAAGTTGAGAGGCTGAGCAGGAACAATAAAACAGAGATGCATAAAGAGATAGGAGAACTGACAGAACAAAAAACCTGTTCCGCAACAGGATGCATAAAATCCAAAGATGGAACAATCATATTGGAGCAAGAGGAAATACTCCAGCGATGGGAAGAGTATATAAAGGATCTTTTTTGCGACAGGAGAGAGCAACATGGAATACACAAGGAGGAGGATGGACCGGAAATATTAAAGTCCGAAGTGGAAGCTGCAATGGTCAAACTGAACAGAAACCAAGCAACTGGTCCAGACGGCATCGTAATAGAGCTGCTGATAGCCCTGGAAGAATTCGTTATAGAAAAATTACCGAAATAATAAACGAAATTTATAATAGTGGAATAATACCAGGCGACCTATACAAGTCGATATTTATAGCACTGCCGAAAAAGCTGGGTGCAAACAAGTACGAACTACACTGAGATATCAGCTTAATGAGTCACATTACAAAACTGATTGTCAGAATGCTGATGAATAGAGCGGGAAGCAGAATTAGGCCAGGGATAAGACATGAACAGTGCGGGTTCGTCAAGAACACTGGAAAAAGGAACGCCATATTTATGACTAGGATGCTCTCCGAAAGGGCAATACAAATGAAGAAGGACTTGTGCCTATGCTTTGATTATGCGAAGGCATTCGACAAAATACGACACAAAGAATTGATGGTGATACTCAGCAGCCTCGGCATTTGTGGGAAAGACATCAGAGTAATCAAGAATCTCTCCTGGCAGTAAACTACCTGCATACGGACAGGTAACGATTTCAGCAGATTTACAAAAACAGAAAGAGGCGTAAGACAAGGGTGTGTCTTTTCACCGGATCTGTTCAACATGTACAGCGAGAATATTTTGAGGACCCTAGATGCTACGCCAGGATTTGTTATTGGAGGCTACAACTTGAACAATATAAGGTATGCAGATGATACAGGGCTGATTCCAGACACGGAAAGGAAATTACAAGACCTCCTACAAAAGGTAGCTGTAGAGAGTGACAAAAAAGGACTACAAATAAACTTTAAGAAAACTGAATGCATGCAAAAAAAAGCAACCCAAAATGCAAAATACAGGTGGGGGATACCAGAATCAAGCAAGTACAAAAATTTAAATACCTCGGAAGTGTTCTAACAGGAGATGGAAAGTGCGACACAGAGATCCGAAGGCGAATTGGCATGGCAAAGAACGCGTTGCAGAAGCTGAGTAAAGTACTAACACACAGTAAAATTTCACTAGAAACAAAGAAAAGAGTACTGGATTGTTATGTGATGTCAGTTCTTCAATACGGCAGTGAATGCTGGACAATATCATTGAAAATGAGAAAAAAAGTGAAGCAGCGGAAATGTGATTCTACAGAAGGATGCTGCGGATATCGTGGACTGAGCATGCAAGCAACGATGAGGTGTTGGAAAGAATGGCAGCAAAAAGAAAATTAATAGTGAGCATCAGGAAGAGACAACTGAAGTTCCTGGGACATGCAATGAGGAAGGAGGTCTTGGAGAACCTGATAATGACAGGCCAGATAGAGAGAAAAAGAGACAGAGGAAGGCAGCGGATAACATATTTGAAGGACCTGATCAGTTGGATGTCATAACGGGGATTGCAGGAGAAAACGCACTAAGAGCCACCACGGATAGGGAGACGTGGAGAACCATGATTGCCTACGTCCTGAAAGACAGGGCACATAGAAGAAGAAGAAAGGAGAAAAAAGCCGCCATTTGGTTATTTAACTTGGATTGACGCGCCCGTTTGTAGTATTTTTTTCTCAGAAAACCATCAGGTAGATGGTTTTCGTCGCCCCATATTGAACAGTTACACTTTATAAGCAGTTGTCAAATCCCGAAGGTGTTATAGCAACGCTTCAACATTCTGTTTATTAATTATCGCTTCACCCAAATCGTTCTTATTTCATGGTGATTATTATTATGCTTATGTTATTTTTAACAAGCTTCATTTACGATCGATCTGAAAATTATAGAAATATTTTCAAAAGTGGAAATTCCAAAAATATTTTGTCGCTTCTCGTCTATTAAACCGTCCTAAGTTGCGGACCTGCAACTGAAAACTCTTTTAGCGATTTTGCTAAGTACTTCCCTCATTCTTTCTTAATGCGCTGGATTAGTTACTAGAGATATTCAACCAATAGGGCTGAAGATGTGACAAGATACGGGGAAAATTTAGTTATATTCAGAGCCGATACAAACGTGACGTGCCTCCTACCCCGAATCTATGATACTGCATATCAGTTTTCATAAAATAGTATCCATATAAAATACAAATTTTATTGTAACTTAATTATATACAATAATGGATTATATGCAATATAGGTAACTATTCAACTAGAAAAAGTTTAAATACAATGTATCTAAATACCAATTAGAGGCGTCCGAATAGATTATTTTGAGAATTTTCTTGACAAAAAATTGAATAATTTTAAGACATTCAACATTCTGGATAAACAATGAGTGAATTTTATAGTGTTTTTTCGAGACTTAACATGACCAAAACAAATTCGCGGGTTTAACCAAAAAAAAAACAAAAAAAAAAACAACAGAGCCCAGAATGATGTCAACACTTTTTAAAAAAATGTCACCATTTAGTACTCAGTTGTGCTTAGTTTAATTTATAACGTATATAAATGTAGAGAGAAAAGTAGCAAGGGTAACAAAGCATTGATCGGAGCCTACAATCAGGCTCTCCTTCCCTCAGGATCCTATAAAAGTCTTGACAGAATTAAATACTTCAGAGAGGTTGATATGCTGTAAAAAAATTGGCTGTTGAGTTAGAGATAACATTCTTTATGATAATAGTGAAACAACACAATCCAGAAACAAAAGTGAGAAAAAGTCATCTTTGGTATAGTATTATAACACGATCCCTGGCTGCCTCCCTGACCCTTGCCCGATTCGGCCAACGTTATTGAGCTCGGATTAGCTAAAACAGGACCGCTTATTACCACTCGATGAGGCTGGTCTAGACATGCGAGGGATCGGTATATGATAAAAAACCAGATTCAAGACCGCAACAACATGGTGTAGATCCACACATATTTATATATATCGAATAATTACAAGATTACAAGCAAGTTAAAATAAGTAACAGAAAAAATATCAGTTGGCTGCTATTTCAGTAGAATATTCGTGTTGCATTATTTCTACTAGTTGATCAGTTGGTTGAATCTACAATATTTCTCTCATCTTCTATTTCTAGCAACAGGCGAGTTTTCCGGCCGACCGTATTTTAAATCTCTTTCCAATCTCTTCTAAGATACGGGAGCCGACTGATTAATTTCGTTTTGCATTCTGGCAGATATTTTGTCTAGAATCACTTTGATGAATTTGCTTTAAAATAATTTTGTACTCAGGAAACTTCGCATCAGGGTTGTCCACCTGTTAACACTTCGGCTACTTTTCCCGACAAAAATAATTGTATTCTCTAATTTTAGAGAAATCTTTTCTCATCTTGAAAATCACTTAAAATTAACACCAGCCATCTGAAAATAGATTTACAGTATTGTTAACAGTAAAACCATTACGTCTATGGTGCTACAGAATTATTCTGAGTTCTCAGACATAATGTGTTTTCTACGGCGCAACCCAGATCAATTCAAAGAGTCTATTCATGCACGATAATAGACCTCCTGATATTATGCAAAGTTGACTATTGCTCACCTTACCCAAATAAAATAGTGGAAGTCATCAAATAGTTGTAATGCTTCTCAATCTATCCAGATATTAATCAAATAGAAGTTCTTTTATCATCCTCGGTTGGTTAATTCTAATATTACTGTGATAGTTTTCATCACATAGAAAATATATAAAAAATATTGCGATGTCTGGTACTGAAGATATTTGAAAATTTCTTGTAAAGAACACGCAGAAAATAAAGATGATTTAAGGAGAAAAAGGGATACAAAGGAAGTTACTAACGGTCAGAAACAGGCAGTTAAAATATTTAGGATACCTAGAAGGCAAGTGAAGCAAGAACAAAAAAAAAACAAAAAAAAAACAAAAACAAAAATACAAACAAAAACCGTGTGCAGTACCGTGTTAACACGAGATAGAGAGATCACTTATTCTATCGAACGCTAAATGTACTATATATTATTGGGTTGTCCGGAAAGGTCATGCTAATTTTTATGTCAAATCTAACATGTAAAATTTTTCCGACAAATATAATATGCATACATTTCTAATTAGAGCACATTTCAAACTATCTCTTGAGAAAGAAAGTTTAAAATTACTTAATTCAGTGTCAATTTAGTATCCCTATAAAAATGGAAGATTATAAGATGTATTTTAGACATTTTTTTAGATTTTTTTATAACCATAAGGCAAAAATATCTTGGAAACAACAAAAACAGATATGTGCTGTGTATAGTCAAAGTGGTTTAACTGACAGAAATAGTTCGTTAAATTTAGAGTTGGTGGTTGTAGCCATGAAGAACGCCCATGCAGAATCCCCAACAGAAACGACGACCAAATCACGATATTGATTGAGAATAACCCACTTAAACAACGCGGAAATTGGCATAAACTTTAAATTTGTTAAAATCCATCATCCATGAGTACTTAGTGAAACTTGGGTACTTAAATCGCTATGATGTTTGTGTGCCATATAATCTGAGTGAAAAGAGTCTTTGAATCAAATTTTATTTCTATGACTTGCTGTATGAACACAATAAAAACGAACCCTTTTCTAAGCAAATTGTGACCGATGATAAATGGATTGTTTACAATCGAAAAAGATTCTGGGGAAGTGACATGAGCCAACTTTAGCCACCCTAAAAGCAGGTCTCCATTCTAAGAAAGTCATGCTGTGCATCTGGTGAAATTGGAAACAATTTACTTTGAGCTTCTGCTAAGTAACATGGCGATTGATTCTCAAAAGTATTGCACGCGGCTGGATGAAATAAAGACAGCAATTCAAGAGAAACGCCCAGAATTGGTTAACAGGAAATGATAATGTCAGACTTCAGGTATACAAAAAGTATAAAGGAAAACATAGAACCTTCATACACAATAATTACACACAAACTCCATGATGAACCTGAAACAATTTTAGTTAGCCTAAATGTAAAAGTATGATTAAACAAAAAACAGTTAAGAAATAATGTACATCAGTAAATTTTATAGGATAAGCAAAACGATCCCCAACATTCATCGGTGAAACAGATTTAAATAAAAAGAAAATAATATATGAAAAAGGGGGGATTATAATTAAACGGCAGGCTCAATACACTTATATGACATCGAAACGTTCACGGATACAAGTTAGATTTGAAAAGCGCGATGTTAAAAAAAATTGAACATCATTTATTCTGTCGAAGGTACATTGAAAGCGGCATAATCTCTAAATTACCTACAATTAATAGATGATTAGGCGATATCAATATATATTCTTTTCTCTTACTAGCAAAAAAAAAAATGATGCAAAAATATGGAAGACCTAATACATAAACTTAAAAAGGCGTGATACTAGTCAAAATCAAATTTCTATGACGATGCAGTTAAAATAGAAATCAAGTGTTCAGCAGCTTAACGTGAATCATGTTATCTTCTCGCTGATGTAGATTTTATTCTTGTGAGGTAAATTTCTTTCTGAAAACGTCGGAACATAGTCGAAACATGGGAAAGTAAATGTTTTTCAAAATTGTTACATATATTTATCATTTTGTCGGGTTCTCATTCAACGTATATAAATTATCTTCGGATAGAGAGAACTTGTAACGATACAAAATAACTAAAAAGACAAGAGTAACAACTGTTCTTAGACGACTCGTTTCGTCATCTGAATAACTTTATCAAAGCAAAATATTTTTCCCTGATAAAGAGAACGAAACATGTCGGCTATTACATTCCACTATATATATATAGATAATAATAACTAATTAGACTGTAAGAATGCACTCCGTAAATTTATGCCAATATAAACTCTCGAAAAAACCATTAACAAACAGAACCTAAATCCGTTACAATCCGGCGTACTAAGTCGTCAGATAAATGGGGAGAAAAAAAGAAACCAGCGGAACAAGAACAAAACATTCAATATTCTGCAGTAAAGAAAAAAAAACCAAACGGAACCAAACACAAGAAAAAGTGCTCGATTCGAAAGTACAAAATACAATAGTAGAGCAAAAACACACGAAAAATCTAAAGTGAGCCAAAACCTACCGCCGTTTCACACTACTGATCGAGAGTTTTGGCTCACTTTAGATTTTTCGTGTATATATATAGATATAAGATTTTTAATTAGGTATTTATTAAGATTTTTTAGGATCCTAACATTTTTCTGTTTTGTAGTTGTTAAGGAATATAACAATTATCCAGAATTTTTATTGTCCAAAGCGTTTTTGGCTACTTTTGTAGTCAAGGGTGGTTTTGTCTCTGGTGTTGTTGTTTTTCCTCATGTTATGACTGTCACATAGAAATTTATGATGTGTTCTTGAAAAAGAACCATTAATTCCGAGCCCTAACGCCTCAACTGGAATTCGCATGAGGATTTTTCTGTTAAAAAAAAAACAAAACTTTTTCAACACTCCATTTTTACTATTATATAATGTAAAGTTGATGGTAGGATAAAAATGTTCGATATGTAGGGCCTCTCGAATTGCGAGATATTTACTATATTAAGACACCGCTATTTAGGTCTGATGTTTTGATGGGGATATTTTATTTAGTGACTATAAGGTTTTTTGATATTTCATTTTCTGTAATATTTTACAAATTTTCATGTTTTTTAGGAATTACAGTATAAATATGTTCTCTAATATTTCTTCGTATAGCGAATTCATTCTGCTTATAGTCATTGTGAATTTGTTTGCAGTAACATATAGTGTTTTGCTGTGTGGTATTTTTAATACTGGTGTCGTGTATGTTTTGTAAGAAAATTTGTTTTTGTTTATTAATGATAATTGAGAAAATTATTGTTGATTAATGTGTGCTGTATATGTTCTAGTTAACTTAAAAATTGTTAGTAATAATTAAATGTTTTAAATTTTTTACAGTAGATGATAAATCTTAGGTGTTTGTGAAATGATATAATTAATGTGCGTATTAATGTATGGTCCTATTAAAAACAATAAAAATTAGATAAATATATCATGTATATATATATGTATATATATATGCACACGCACACACACACACACACACACACACATATATATATCTATATATATATATATATGAGCTGGGATACAACGAAACAGACTTGTATGTGGATGGCTAATAAATTATGCTCTCGTTACGATTGAGATCTCTAGAGAGAAAAATTTTAAAAACATTTACCACTTCTGCGATTTGCGCATGGCTCTTCAGTAATGAATTCTCCCGGTGACTGGCGTATGTCTACAACGCATATATATAACACGCTAAATTTTACTCCTGTTCCATGCGCCGATATCTTAGGGAGTTGGTACTCCTGCTGATATAAAATCGGTCGAGTTTCGATCCCGGCTGGAAGCCAGTGGATGTCTAGTCTCACTGATAAGCTGTGATACAGTAAAACAGGTTTGTATGTGGATGATGAATATATATATATATATATATATATATATATATATATATATATATATATAAAGACATTTCTATAGCCTTAAATACATTTTTTATACCTTACTAATATATCCTAACCTTACCAATATATCCTCATATATATATATGTTTGTGTGCATGCGTGCGCGTGTATAAATTAAATAAAATTTAATATAACGATTTTGTTTGCATCATTCAGTGCAGCGTTTTTCATACTTGGATAAATTATCTAAAATCATGTAAAAACTGTTTGTTTGTTTTTTTAACTTCGGTCAACGACACGCCATAGCATAGAAATTTGGATTTTTTTTCTCGATGTGGTATAGAATTAAATGGCTTTTGTTAACGAGCTTCGATTTTACACGCAGAATAGAGATTCAATGACAATGATTAACCAAAAGTAATAATTGTAACTGACATCTTAACTTTCATTTTTTTTTCACCACGCACAATGTTCGTTAATATCATGTGATTGTGCGAGTACAAACGTATATTTTGATGAGCCCTTTGGGATAAGGAAGGAAAGACTTTGAGAAATTCTACCATATATTATAAAAGAAAAACAAGTATATCGATTTTAAAAATAAGAGGGAAGTTATTTTCTAGCATTTTATTAAATATCCCAACTAAAAGAGAATCGATTATTTTTATTGTTTAGGGGTTAGTTGCAACCACATTAAACTAATGTTTTGAAACTTGTTAACAAGTTCTCACTTCTGATTAGATCTTGTCCAATTGGATACGGTAAACATATTACTTTGTTCGACTATCGTAGAGAAAATCAAAGAAAATATCCTCTAAATCCTGATCGAGCCGTCGGGGCTCCCAGACAGACAAAAATGGCCGTCTATTGTGGTTTTATCAGCGTTAGGCTGTATCGATAAAGAGGATCATGGGATGGACGAATAGATGTAGATCGGACACCTCTTCGTGAAGCTTTACGAGACCTCAACATGTTTTTCAGCTCCGTTGTGCATTGATGATGAAACCGATAAAGGCTCTTGCTGTGTTTTCGACATTCAGTGATTGGCGAATCTGGGCGGTTGGTGCGTATATAACAGTGTGGAGGAAAATTTTCTGAGAGATCGAAGCATCATTATACTTGATCGTCCCCAAGAGAGGAGTGTGTAACCAAATATCGATTGTAGTGAATACGCGTCCGATGACAAGTGCCAGGTTGCAACTGTGATGGGCAGTGAGTAATGTGTGCCTGTATAATAAATTTATATCGTCTTTGTTTATGCATTACCAGATAAACATGGATTTTTGCGTAAATGAGTGTATTTGAGAGAAACTTGCTATGGTATCTATATGGAATTTATTCTCAGTACATCATGCAGTGTAGTGTATGCGCAGGTATTACAGTGGTTTTCGACGCTGAAAATGGAATCGGCGAAACAAGTTTAAGTCCCGGCCTAGCCTGATGCATTCAGTTATGTAAATTAATTGCGATGCATTCACTTTCATAATATTAACTTCACCAATGATAAAGTTTCATTACTTTATTTCACTTAATAAACAACTTTTGTAGATCACCACCATATATATGTGCATGTGAAAATTTTCAGATAGAGTATGCCTCTAAAAGAAATATATATATATTAGAGACATCCTGACTAGAAGCAATCGGATGTCTAAATGTACTGATGACCCGTGATACAGCAAAACAGGACTGTCTGCGGATGATTTTACATTTAAAGGACAATATGAATATGTGTGTGTAAAGGTTTTGATAGAGTATATCTGCAAAAAGTTAATATATATATATAGAGAGAGAGAGAGAAAGAGTCAAAGAAATATTTATTTTATGTTTACTACAAATCCCTACTTTTTGTTTATTTCATGTGACTAAAGTCATAATTTTGGCATTTTACGGACGTAAATTTGATGAAAACGTACATAACAACAAATATTAACAGAAAATAAAGCAGTAAATATGATTAAAATTTTTATGTCTAAGGGATAATATATTGAATTACTCTAAATTATCGGAATTGTCGCATATCATCAGGTGACGTACATCTGAATTTCAGCCGGTTATATATAATTATTTTCTCGTACAGAACCCCGACAGAGAGTCTTCTAGTGAGGATCGAACTTATGATACTTATGATATTATACATATACATATATATATATATATATATATATATATATATATATATATGTATATATGAATAGCTTCGTTTACATCCACGCTAGAAATGTGAAACATCCACTAAATTAGATTCTCACTAAGTGTTCTACAAGTCTGACCTTATGTCAGACTAAGCCATGCTAAGTAAATAATTATAGATTGTTCAGTCTTTTTCTCACCAACTCGCTACACTATACTCATCAAGTGGTGTACTTAAAGCTTTGCCTGAAACATTAAAGTTTTCAAGGTCATTAAGTGTACATGAATTCAGGCAGGACCAGAATATAAACATAAACATCTCTTGTTTGTCTGTCTGTCTCTCTGTCTGTCTCTTCCAGCCCCCCCCCCCATCTCTCTCTCTCAACCAGTGGGGAGGAATTCTATAGTGCTGAGAGAGACAGAAACAAAGTCTGTGTTCCATGTTGTTAAGGTCGCTGCACCACTGACTCGGCGCTCAGTTGTTCAGTGGTTCGACTGAGTGTATAAAACTGTTTTGACGAGCCTATTTGTCATATATACTAGGAAAAAACAACTTTCTTAAAAAGTTGTTAATCGGTATTTAAGTATATGATTTATATAAAAATACACAAGAGATTCAACTTGAATTTAATGTCCATTAAGAAAATTTGAGCTAAGAGTTAATCTGTTGTGACCCTAATACGTACTGGGTTCACCTTAAACGATACTAAAGTAAGCGTTAATACAAAGTGTCGCCTCAGAATATTAAAAAATCTAGGTGTCTCAGACAGTTGGGATGAAGGTGAAGCTCAAATATACTTAGTGTTGAAGTGGGTTTCAAAGGATCTCGGAGTGGGAGGATAGGGGCGATATAAATAATATAGAAATCAACATACCTGAACAAACCTGCTAGATCAATTACGATTGAGCAGTGAGTTCGATCTGGATACCCCGTACTTCCGGCCATAAGCCACATGTAAACTACGTTAAGAAAATTACTATGACATAAGGTCATCAAACCTGTTTCGAATATATATATATATATATATATATATATATATATATAAACGACAATAAAAGAAATAACATATTAAGCGCCTCTTGTCAATTTAGTAAGTATGAAGAATTTTGTCATTATTTCAGATATACGATAATGCAAATGACAGGGCTGAAATTAAAAACAATGGAATCTGCAGGCATTTTTAGAGAAGTTAGTAAAGGAGAGTGAGAAGACAGGACTAATCATAAATTATAGAAGTTGTGGTTGTTATCAAGAAGAACATCCCAAGATGCAAACTACGAATTGGAAACAATGAAATCAAGCAAGTAGGAAAATCTCAACTAATGATTATGCATTAGATATAAATAGCTTCAGTAATTTTCAGTCGTGTTTTCCAATTAGATTTATGAAATGATCTAATATTATTAGGAAGATATTATTTAATATTACTCTAATTCTTTTAATGTATATTCATTGCAATATGGTCAGCTAAATAACGTGTCAGTCTACGTCAAAAAGTGATTGTCGTATAACTAATGTAAGACGTATTGTTTTTATTATTAACAAATATACACTCCCTGATTGGATGAATGGATTTATAAACCACATTATGCAGATGGTTGGTGAGTTGAGGTATTTTATTTTGATTATTATATTATTATTTTTTTATTTAGTTTTTATAGTAAATGATCAGTCAAGATATTCTTATTGGAGGTTGCCATTATTTTCTGCGGTAGAGCGGTTACCAACCAAGGCTATAAAATCAAACCTGTCCTGCTATTCGACCCATAGCTTATATTTATATACAGTAGCGAGCATAAAGATCAGAACGATGTTAAGAAAAAGTCTAAATATGAAATAACTTTTTATTTTAAAATTTCAAAGAACATTTTATCAAGGAAATAAGAGGAATTTGTAACATACCACGTGTGTTAGCACGTGCAATACCCTATCGTCATTAGCCGCCGACCATGGGTGATGTCACGGTTTCGGTGGCTATGGCGGGACCGCCACCCCTGGCGCCACCAGCAGCGTTTGCCACCAGGCAGGGTATGAAGATAAACTTGTTGATTGTCCCTCTTGTATATTCTCATAAAGAAGTAAATACAATGATCGTTCCTCTTTGCAGTTTTTATCGGCAATGAAATTTCCTGAACGCGTTTGCCGTTATTAACGCGTTCGTGAAGGAAGGAGAAAAAAAAAAAACGTTACAGACGACCACACAAATATCTCATAAAATATAAAAGTAAATTATATAAGTCCAAAATATAAAGTTCAATAAATTTATTTTGATAAAGTTATAAGAATAATTATACAACATTCGAAAAAAATAGATGATCAAAAACATCAGAACGATTAAATAAATCCATAAAATTTAATAATTATTTTGCATTATTGAAAATTTTTTAGGGTAAGAATATAAAATCGGGTATTTTACTAAATTACACCAGTTCTTGCATTATAAACATAGCGAAAAATCTGTGACGTCATTGGAACTTAGAAAACTGATAGTTAAGTTACGTAATGAAGATAAACTCTCAATTGGGAATATTTCAAAGAGTGTGAGGAAATCTAAAAGTGTTATTCATAGTATTTTAAGAAAAATTGAGGAAACTGAGTCATGAAAGCACCTGGCAAGCCTAGAAAAACTACTGCAAGGGAAGACAGATGGATTGGTAAAGTATAAAAAAATAATAAAGAATTAAAAAAAGAGCTAATGCTAATCTTGTTATTTAAATATAAAGGCACACTATTTTCAGTCGAGTAGCCTCTATGAAGCCTTACATTTCTAAAAAGAATCAAAAGAGCTGATTAAATTTTGCCACTGAACACCTTATATGGACAGAAGAACAGTGAGATTGTGTTCATTTCAGCGATGAGTCAAAGTTTGACCTGTTCGGTTGTGACGGGAGAAGGTACGTTCGACGCAGTCCTAAGGAACAATATTTGCCTCAGTGCACTAAAAGTAGCGTTAAATTTGGAGAAGGAAGTGTGATGGTTGTTGGCATAATTTTAACTGCTGGTACGGGACCTCGTGTTAGGCTTCTTCTATGTGCCCTGTCCCTTCAGGACGTAGGCGATCATGGCTTTTCACATTTTCCTATCCCTGGTGGCTCTGAGCACGCTTTCTCCTGTTACACCATGCAACCCTCGCTCTGTCATCCACCTGATTAAGTCCTTCAAATATGTTATCCGTTGCTTTCCCTGTCTCTTTTTCCTTGTATCTGGTCTGTTAGTATCAGGTTCTCCAAACCCTCCTTTTTCATTGCATGTACCAGGAACTTCAGCTGTATCTTCCTGATGCTCAGTATTAATTTCCTTTTTGGTTTCATCATTTCCAAGACCTCATCATTGCTCCCATGCTCGATCCGTGATATTCGCAGCATCCTTCTGTAGAACCACATTTCAGTTGCTTCAAGTTTTTCCTTTATCTTTGATATTCACTGCCATGTTGAAGGACGGACAGCACGTAGCAATCCAGTACTCTCTTACTAGTTTCTAACGAAATTGTCCTCTTTCTTAATATCTTACTCAACTTCTGGAATGCTTCCTTCGCCATGCCAATTCGCCTTCGGATCTCTGTGTCGCACTTTCCTTCTTCTGCTATAACACTTCCCAGGTATTTAAATTTTTGTACCTGCTTGATTCTAGTATCCCCAACCTGTATTTGGCATATTGGGTTGCCCTTTTTACTGATGACCATGCATTTTTTGTTACTTTCTTCAGTTACTTTCTGTAGGAGGTCTTGTAGTTTCCTTTCTGTGTCTGCTATCAGCACTATAACATCTGCGTATATTAGGTTGTTTAAATTGTGGCCTCCGATTACGAATCCAGGTATAACTTCTAGGGTCCTCAGGCTACACGGCAAAATTAACGCTACTGTATACAAAGAGATATTGAAGAAACATGTACCTAATTTGAGAACTGCAAACAATCAACCAGCTGTATTTATGCATGATAACGCGCCGTGTTACACAGCGAAGTCTGTTATGGCATTTCTTTCTGAGGAGGATGTTACTGTTATGAAGAGGCCTGCTCAAAGCCCAGACATGAATCCTATAGAGAATGTTTGGAAGTTACTAAATGAAAGAGCTAAGAAAAAGAATCCAACAAACGTCGAAGAACTATGGGCTAATTTGAATGGAAAATGGAAGAAGATATCCGTTAATGAATGCAAGACATTAATTCGCTCATGTAGCAAAGATGTCAAGCTGTTATTGAACGTAAAGGTTTTTCACATCAAGTACTAATGAATTATGAACGCTATTTTTTATTTGGATGATATTAGTATGATTTTGTTAATCGTTCTGATGTTTTTGATCATTTTTTTTCTAATGTCATATAATTATTCTTATAACTTTATTAAAAGAAGTTTATTGAGCTTTATATTTTGGAATTATATAATTTACTTTTATATCTTTATTTTTCTTTGATAAAATGTTCTATAAAATAAAAGTTATTTCAGATGTAAATCTTTTCTGAACATCGTTCTGATCTTTTTGCTCGCTACTGTATATATATGTAAGTTTAGTAGAAACTTCTTTTTTTAAGATTATTTAGTATATATTTCCCGAGTACGAACAGAAATTGTTCAATTTCTTCTGTACTCTTTCTGTTTTCATCTGCAATAATGAAATTATATGTGTCTATAACTATGAATTTCTTTTAATCATTTCACCCCAAGCAAGGCATTCCACTGCCACTTTTGCGCAGTGGGGTTACATAGGGGAAGGTAAAGAGAAAGAGTGGTTAGATATAGGAAATGTCACAAGGAGGGTGATAGATGGGTAAGGATACCGAGGCTGAGGGTTGGGTAGATGGGAAGAGTGTTTAAAAGAATGAATGCGAGTTAGTGTGTTAGGAGGTGTCTATTAACCTTACATTTAAACTTCTGGAGATTGTAGCTCTCGGGGAAGCAATCATGTGGAAGGGAATTCCACAGTCGGGAAGTGCGAGAAAAGAAACTGTTGGAGTAGAAATTGCGGTTACATTTTATCGGTTTCACTGTAAAAGAGTACGATCTAGTTGCTAATCTAATATCTCGTACAAATTCGTACCTAGGGGGCACCAGTGATCTAAGTTCATCGGAGTAGAAGCCGTGAAAGTATTTATAGAAGAGACACAGGGAAGCCACGAAAGATCCTTTTCAAGCTCGGCTGCAAGGTTAGCTTTGTCGCCTACACCAGATTTTTGATCAAGGCGAGAGTAAACTGTGGTGTCATCGGCGTACATACTTACCTAGGATCTTATGGTATCAGGGAGATCATTAATGTATATCAGAAAGAGCGTAGGACCTAGGATAGAGCCTTGAGGGACACCCGTGTTCGTATGGTAGTTCTGGGAGACATGTCCGTTTAATACCACCTTCAATGTGCGGTTCGAAAAGAAAGACTGGATTAGGTCAAACAAATGTCGAGTTATAACATAGCTCCGCAGTTTGCATAGAAGGCCAGAATGCCAAACTCTGTCGAACGCTTTAGAGATATCCGGGCTTCGTCATTCTTGTCGAGAGCCTGGTATATATACTCGGTGATGGTCGTTAGCATATCAGCAGTAGACTTGGTGAAGCGGAAACCATACTGCTTGTCCGAGAGGAGACTGAGTGTTGTGAGATGCTGAACCACCTCGGCGTTGATAATGGCTTCGAACACTGTGCCAAAGATCGGAAGAATGTTGATAGGGCGGTAATTTGCGGGATCCGAGGGTTCTCCAGTGTTTTTAAATATAGGAACTACAGAGGAAGATTTCCAACAAGCAGGAAGCAGATAGGCAGAAGTTGTAGAGCTTAGAAATGACAGAGGAGAGTTCAGGGGCACATTTCTTTAAGACTATGATTGGGATTCCGTCCCCTCCGCTCGCTTCGTGAGGGTCACGTTTTGAAATTATGTTAGAGACCAACAAGGGTGTAATGTGGACGTCATTCAGTTGAGCCTCAGTTCTAGGTGTGAAGTCGGGTGTAGAAACTCCAGAGGAGTCCAGTCTCGAATTGGTCTAGAATCTGCGACCAAAGCATTCAGCCTTGTCCGCTGAAGAGATGAGGACCTTAAATTTATTGATTAGTGGGGGTATTGAGGACTTGCTTTTGTTAAGCACTCTTTTACAGAGTCGCCAGTAGTCTTCGGCGCCGAACTTAGAGGATGCTATGCGTTGCTTTATTCTGGCAGCAAATAACATCTTATCTTCGTTAAGTATCTTTTGACACTTATTACGAGCTGAGGCGAAAAGGCGCCTGTTTTGGTCCGACGCGTAGCTACGATAGAGCAGCAAAAATGATTCCGGTGGGCAATGGCGGCCGAGCAAGCGGGCGAGAACCATGGAGACGAATGAGATTTAAGCTGAAATTTCCTGGCAGGGATGAAAGCATCGATGTCAGCCTTAACCCAGGAGGAAACCTCGGATGCAGAGTCTTCGACGGGAAGACTGAAAACGTTGTTCCATGGGACGTCACAGAGGAAGTCTCGGAACGAATCCTAGTCTGCTCTTTGGTAGCAGTAAGATATTCTACTGGTCTGGGTTTCTTGGGTAGGGTGGGAGTGGAATGAAATATTGACGGAAACTACGTTGTGGTCAGAGTTTCCGAGAGAGCAGAGCTGTCTGGTAGTGCAAAAGTCTGGGATGGAAGTGAAGCAGAGGTCTAGTAGTGAGTCCCTTCCGTTAGGGTTGTCGGAGAAACGCGTGAGGAAGTCCACCACTTGTGTAAGGGATTGGGTGATTGAAAAATTCATGGTGTGGACACCAGCAAGGTCGGTGACAGAGTTCTCCAGTCACTTGGTGTGGTGGGCGTTAAAATCACAAAACACAAATATATGGGCAGAGGGATGGGAAGAAATGGTTTTGTCGATATTCTCAGAGATGCTGTCAAGTAACGAACAGTCAGAGGAGGAAGGGGAGCGGTAGAGAAAGAAGAGATTGCTAATCGAGCTTAGAAGTGAGAGACGGAAGCACATGAAAGAATGATCCAGGGATTCAAGAGATGTCACCCTAGCTAGTGGGAGGTGTTCGCTGACAGACACACCAAGCCCATGCATATGAACATTGGAGTCCTTCCTGAAGAGGGGAAGGTAACCAGGAACGTAAAACTCAGAAGAGAGGATAGAAGGGTCAAGGTTAGTTTCACATAGGGCTGGGATATCAGGTGAGTTAGTGTGAAGAAATGATTCTACGCTGTGAAAGTTATTGCAGATACCACGTATGTTAGTGAAAGAGACGCAGACGGGTTTGGGCGTTTTCTGACAAGCTGGTTTAGTTTTGCTATTATGTTTGCTTTTTTTCATAGTGATTTAGTTAAGGAGAGGTCTGATTGTGCTTCTTTGGTGTTTTTGTGTGTCTCTCCTGCACGTGTTTTTACTTTTAGAACGTGAAGATGAGGCACTTTAAAAACACATTGATATTGATGTCTCGTGATTTTCTCATGACACGTGTCATTAGATCAACAATTTTTTCAGTCTTGTCTTTTTTGGTTTGGGTTACAAAATACATTTAATTGATTTTTTTTTTACTTTTGCCTAAGGTAAATAACATTATATTATTCCTGGGCTGTTTGTCTTAATAATTAAGACTTCTAATATTTGTAGTCGTTTTCTTTTGTAATTAATAGGATATAATATTTTTATATTATCATTTAATTCTACGGTAAACTGTAATTATGCATATCTTAATATAAATATGTATTTTATACATTCATGGTATTCATTTTTGTGGGGAAGGTGTTTAGCCCATAGCTAAGACCCTACCAGATGCTACCAACCAAGAAACATTTGGCATTCATTGACTTAGTAGCCAGTAATTGTGACGGTTGAAATTTATAAAAGCTTTCTTTTAAAATGATTCTTTCAGGAAAAATAGGTTTCTCAAATCCAGTAGTTGTTATCGCTCCTTCCAGTATTGGTTGGATTCCTTCCTCACCTTTCATTTAAAGTAGTGTTGAATGTCAACATTTTGATTATGTCATTATTTTATCATCAAGTTACATGTAATATTCATTTTGCCTGTTGCTGCTGTTGGTAGTCTTCAAGTGCTGTTTCAGTTATTTAGTATAATTGATCTTAGAAAGCGGTTGTTTAAAGTTGACAGGTATTTCTCAGCGGGTTTAGCGCTATGCCTAGCATCTCATCCTTATGAATTTTTCTATCTGACTAGTCTCTTTAAGAACGTAACTCATATTTTCAGGTTAATGTTTTAAGAAAAAAGGGAAGGAACAGGGAGCGAAATATGAAAGGATAATAAAATCCAAAAGAATGAAAAACAGTTATACGCGAAAATAAGAAAGGAACAAACTATGAAGCGAAGAAGATAAAAGAAAGATACACATCTAGTAAGAGAATAAGAGAGAGAGAGAGAGAGAGAGAGAGAGAGAGAGAGAAGGAAGCACATCTAGTCTGAAACAAAGTAAGAAGCACACCGACAAAGAAAGAAAAAGAAAGAAGCACCTTTACAAAGAAAGAATGAAAGAGAGAAATAAACAACTCCACTAAGAAAGAAAGAAGCCCATCCACTAAGAAAGAAAAAAATAAAGAAATAAAGAAAGAAAGAAACGCTTCTACTAAGAAACAAGCACTTTTATTAAGAAAGAAGCAAAGAATCACCTCCAATAAGAAAGAAAGAAGCACCTTTACCAAGAAAGAAAGAAGCACATCTACTAAGAAAGAAAGAAAGAAATTAAAACGAAACAAGCACCTCAACTAAAAAAGAGGAAAAAATAAATGTACTGAAAGAAAAAGAAAGAAGCACCTCCACTCAAGAAATAAATAAAGAAAGAAAGAATCACCTGTAAGAAAATTAAAGAAAGAAAGAAGCACAAGAAAAGAAAAAAAAAGGCGAAACTTTACTAAGAAAGAAAAAAGAAACGAAGAAGAATTATTTAAAAAATGAATAATTTTGTGTGGGTCGGCTCGACGCGATTTTTTTCAAATACTACTTGTGTGTTTTGCTGGTTTTTGTTGTTGGCTTCTTCACTTTTAAATATCAAACCATGACTCCAGCGGAAACAGTAAAATTGGACTCAGTTTTTCCAAACCATGATTAACCTTCAATATCTTCATCACCTAAATTAAAATAAAAGATCTACATAACAGAATTTGAACTCCATCTTCATGAGGTCAAATCCAATCTTACGTTCCTATTTGAAACTGGACTCTCAGTCAGCTGATTTCAGTTCAAGAACTCTACCCTTCCCAAAATACAGCCCTCTAAATTGTTATGTCTCACGGGAGGGGACACTTAATCATCGCCGACTCGACACCACTGACTCATCAGTCAGTCAAAACCAATACGTGATACACACTTAGGCAAGCATGTCTCAAAAGTGATGTGACTGACTGGGCAGAAAACTTTCTCGATGTAGGTTACCATCACTTTCTGCGGTAAACTGTTTGCCAACCAAGGCTATAGAACCCAATCTGTCCTGCTATTTAACCCACAGATTGAAGGAGAAGAGACGGATTAATACCGTTCCCAACAGTATTTGCGCGTAAATGAACGCAGCATATTTAACTGGAATTCGAACTCGGTTCTTTAATTTTCCGTTTCGAGCCGATATCCACTGCACCACAACGCACACCACCGATGTTTCATCTTCAAAAGTTTTATCCCACCGAAAATAGAAATTCTTAGTCAATGAGAAAATAAAGATTTGCATGCAAAGGCCATTTATTTGAAGTTGGTGAGTTTAGTAAAAGAGATAGCAACTTAAAATTTTGGTGTTTTGACCAAGGCTTTAGGTACAATGCAAAAATTTCACAACGAATATTCATTAACGAATATTTGAGGGGAATTGCATACAATTTTTAATAATTTTTTAAATTAAAAATAAAGTCACGTATTAAAAAGTGATCCTTGATAAATCACTTTTATTCGATTTTAAAAATGATCCTTAATAAATTATTTTATTTGTTTTTAAAAAATCGGCGAAATGGCTTCGTAGTTTGCATATCGTTGAGCTGTCCTCGTGCTAAGTATAATGGTTTTGAGTCGGTGGCATTGAGTCAGACATGTTTCATGGGAGGTGATGGGTTGTCTTACAGCTTGGTCTTGGGGCCTACATCAGAGAACTGTTTCCATATGGCAGAGACACCAAAAAATAGGACTCTGATTTCTTCGCGTTACCATCGTTCAGAGGATGTCTTCCGTCTACACTGTCAAGATTATAGAATTGTGATATTTGACAAAATAGTTGAGATGTTATCTTCTCTGATCAATTCTTCAACCAGCTTTCATATATGTATCGATTTCAACAACGTCAATGTGGAGTGATGAATCCACTCAAACAAAACCAATGAAATGCGATGGACTAGTCATTACAGTAGTAATACTGTCATGGTTTGTCCATCGCCTACAAACTGACCTGGATCGTGGATAGGGTACTATTTTTCTCCCCCGAGACCTTTTTCTCACCGTCTGTCCTAACAAATGTTACCTCTATTGGGTTCTTCAGACAACACACGCATCAATGCTGAGACATTTAAAATCAAGCGCATCTTTTGATGTTCTATTTCATAAAACAATCTTGACTGAGATAGCTTCAGATATTACATTGCGGAAGCTTACCTCTTAGCATTCTTCAAAACTTGTGCTTCCAGGATAGCCACCATCGTTTCCGATTGGATTCTTTCTAGTATGAAGAGATTTTACAAAAATTATCAACACAAAGCTAATAGTCAGCCTTAGATCACGTCAGTGCTTGGTCCACACCACCATCTTTATCACTGGGAACGGCATATCAAAACTTGCAGTTTTCAAAACTGCCCTCAAGAGAATTGCTTTGAATGCAAAAAGCAGCTATGCGTAGTCAGTTCAAACCAAATCTGTGAACAAAAGATTTTGGTCATATAATTTCTTGAAAGTCAACAACACGATTCTTAATAAAGCCAACCCGCAGTGCCTATAAATATACATGACCCTCGTTCAATAAGGTTAAGTTCTTTCAAATGGAATTTACCGCTAACTCCACGTTAGACAAGGTTAATTTACTACCAGACGTCCGCACACTGTTTGTGGTTTCTCTATTTCGTCTCAAATGTTTTATAAGCTCATCAAAAGTCTAGACTCTACAAAGACTATCAGTCTAGTTAAAAAGTTAAACGCAACAAAACAAAATAGGGTTTCGATTCTTCAGGCAAGATAAGCTTCGTTTTTGGAAGATTTGTGCATCACAGTCTTCTAAACACAATTTTCAACCTTTTTCCGTATGATGCAGTAAACGAAGCCTAGTCATTGTGTTTGATTCTCATTGGGTGCTGCACACTTTTGGTCTTGTGTCAGACTAAATTTAGCTAATATCGAGAATTGTAATCAAGAAATTAAAGAAAAAACATGAAAAAGAAAAAAGTAGGAAGGAAGGAAAACAAGAAGTGAGGGCAAAAAGCTTGTCCTATGAATCGATAACACTGATCAACGCCCGACTTGAAAAAGCAATGAGGCAAAAACAACACTTAACTCCTTACCGCCTCCTGACAGAAATTTGAACTCATCCTAAAAATAGTTTCTTCCCTTATTCGAAGCGTGCAATTCGCTAAGCTACAAGCACATTTTCCCCATCCCTACTTTCTGAACATTATCTATAAAATATCTAACCGCATCACATGTTTCATTGAGTCCGAAACAATTTTACTGTCTCTTGGTACTTGCAGGAACGGCTCACTAGTTAGAGCAGTAGACTAAAGGGATATTAAGTTCTAACCCGAGGAGGGTTGATTGGCGAGCCGCTTTTCAACACTTCACTTCAGAGGCAACTTTGGGTGAGAAGATTGTATTGGAAAGCCACAATACTTGATTACACTTGTTTTCGTTTATAGATTTTTGCTTTTCATTTCTATCTTTCATTGTCCTATCATTCTTTCTTTAATCTTTTACTTTCATATTTACCCGTTTTCATTTTCATCCTTTCTTCGTTTGTTTTACTTCCGGAATTTTTACCTTCTTTTGTCATATTTTTTTGTCGTACATTGGGGAATTTTTTTTTCATTATTTTTCGTGCTTTCCTTCTTTTCTGTATTTACTGATTTTCTTTTCTTCCCTTTTTTTATGTGTCTTTCTATTTTTTGCTTGCTTTTTGTTCTTTTTGCTTTTCGTTTTTTCTCTCTCATTTTTGTTCGGTTTTAGTTCCTTTTACGTCATTTTTTTCTCTTATTCAGGCTTTTTTCCCCTCCTTTCCTTTAATTTAATTTTTCTTTCGTTTTCTGTCTGTTCCTCATTCCCATAATTCTTTTGTTTTCATCATCTATTTGCTATCTTTCATTTGTTCTTTCATTTGTTCTTTCATATATATGTGTGTGTATATATATATATATATTCGGATGGCAAAATGGCCGAAAAGTTGTGATAACAACAACGAAGATGAGGCCAGCAGCTCGCATATGGTCTTAGAGGCATGTTAGATCCAAGCCAATCTGCTTGGATTGAAAACTTGGAGCCGAGTTTGAATTCCAGTCAAGTTCATTAATTTCACTTACGTGCTAATAAACTTGGGAAAGGTATGAATCCATATCTTCTCCCAACTATGTGTAAATAGTAGGACAAACCCGGTTTTATAGCCTTGGGTAGCAGTCAGAGAAGGACAAGGAAAACTCTGAATTCAAAACTGTATATAGTTCTTAGGAAGCAACTAAGAAAAGGGTCGTTCGCATTGACTTTATAATGCAGACTACATAAATATAACTCCTCACTCCAGAAGTTAATGAAGAAAAAAAACTAGATTTTATTAACAGACATGAATTTGTTCTACAAAAGATTCCCCACTCCATATTCATCTAACTATACACTTAAATACTTGGCACTGGAAAATATTCATTTACTCTTTGCTCCCAGATATTTTTTATTTTTATCTATTTTATTTTGCAGTGTGTGATTAACATCAAATAAAATTAGAACATATTTTGTACTCATTGTCTCACTAGGCGGGCCACCAGGGAAGCCAGGTGAAAAAAACGGATCGACTTGAAAGTTAACCTCCTAGCGATCAGCTACATATCCGGGCAAAGGTGGTGCCCCGATATATAAACAGATGTTTGACAAAGTTGTGCTTGGGATGCGCACATGTGGAGCGGCTGGTAATAGGTTATATGAGTACCCACACAAGAGGTAACGAAAAGTCTTTCTTACATCCTTGCGAGAAGACAGAATTCACGTTCGGAGAGATCAAATCCACATATCTACTCGCCGATAATAATTAGCGATGTCTGTAATTAAATAAATAATCATTTTACGTATGTGTGATTCAGTATCGTGTTTTTATTAATATTACAATCTAATTCTAAGGAAAAATGTCATTTTTTCGTCAGATCTTTTAATTATACTATTGTTGTCAAAAGTGTTATCATGGCAAAATATTTCATTTGGTTATTCAAAAAATCTCTTACGAGATATCAGCTCCATCAGGACAAATTTCTCTTATGGTTTTAAGTGGTTAATATTTTAAATCATTTAATCCTAAGAAAAGGTAATAAAGGCAGAAGAGGTTACGTAGTGTTAAACTATATGAGAAAAACACTATTTAGGAGAGAAAGAACAATAAAAGAACATGATTTAAGACGACGGAATTTGACTGGGAAGCAAGAAGCCGGAAGACAGTTCCAAAGGCAGGAAGTAGGAGAGAAGACTGTTAGCATGCCCTATTTTTTTAAAAGCAGTAATCAATTCTTTTCCTAACTGAAGATGCTTTTGCGACCGAAAAAAGCCGAGTATTAAAAGAAGATACTACATGATCATCAGAAGCATCTCCTACATATATCGCAATTACCACAGTGCGAGACATGAAGTTTTTATATTCACTGTCAAAAAGTGAAAGTTGAAATGGTAGAGCCACGCCAATAATCTTTCTACGGCTATGCTGCAAACTTCCGCTTCATGCAAACGAAAAAGCGACAGATAGAGGAAGCAATTGGCTGAGAAGGTCACTGAAGTGTCTGGGGAGACATTCACCGAGACTCAGACATTGGCACGCAACTAAGCCGTATGGAGAAAGCTGGTCACGTACTCTCCTGCGCAGTAACCATACGATCAAAATCAGGACTGATGATGATGATGATGATGGCATAAAAATAAGTATAAGCAAAAAGGTTTTTCCTTAAAATATTTAGAACAGTGGACAATTCTTGACAACAATTGCTTTTGATGTGAGAAACTTCTATCTTCGTAAATATACCTTCTCCAAAACAAATATGAATAACACGGTGGTTTGATAAAGGAAAGAAAATACACACATCCATCAAGCTGCTAAAGTTTTCAATAAGTTATCTATATATATTTGTATGTGTTTTCTACATAAATCAAGGCTTATCAAAACAAATGATAAAACTGGTGATAAAAAAACAAAAACAAAAAAAACCTTGTTATTAAAACAGAACAGGATTTGTTCTTAGATAATCTATTTTAATACACTTTCTGACTCATTTTTTTTATACACTTGTCTGGTAGCGACGATTTATTTCGATGCCGACGATGTTTTTATTCAACAAACAAGAGAAACTCTTTCATCATTTGAATTAATGCAGAGGGGATGTCACAGGATCAGTTAGAAATGTGCAAACTCTTTTAGCTTTTATATTCTTGCACATGTTCTGTATTGCAACTGAGCTGGTATTTTCAACAATGCCAGACTTTCCGTTTTATCTACGATTTATTATGTATGTGCCGGTACCAAAGAATTTTTGGGAATTTCACCATTATTTAATTCTTTGCGTGTTATGTGCACACTGTCTAGCAAAACGTACTTCTCGCAGAGGGTAGCGACAAATATTGAACTGAGGTTAGCAAATTACATTCAGTTCACGTACGATTCAAATTTCTGAAACTTTGGACTATCACACACACACACACACACACACACACACACACACACACACACACACACACACACACACACGACAAGGAAAGGTTTATTCATTTTTATTAATTTAGTTTTTCCAACGTTCTTACATTTTTTTCCGTTTGATGGAAGTGGGGGAGTGCAAAAGCTGTCCGTAGTGTCCATTGTTCTCAACACTTTCGGCTACTTTTTTAGCCATTTTCAAGGGTTTTGTTTAGGTGTTGTTAGTTTCTTTTCATGTTTAGACTGTGTGAAATACATTATTTGTGTGTTTTGGTAATTTTAGTATTTCCACAATCTACAAGAACCCTTACAAAAAATATAGCTCGAAAACACTAAAGTTTTATATAAATCAATTATAAGAGAAGCCCTATGCATCAAACATCTCTTCCCCTCATCATCAACCACAAATTGTTTAACAATGAAAGCGGCGGGCTGAAAGTGTTTTTAAAAAATGAAAATAGCCGACGCAAATTCCAGACATGCCCAACGCAATACGGGTCGGAATTAAGGCTACCACTATAATTTTTTTTTAAATCACAAAAAGAAACAATACATATCACATAGTCAAAATATGAAAAGAAACGAACAACACCAAAACAAAACCTCCTTGAAAAAAGCTAGTGTCCAAAAGATCTTGGAACAGTGAACGATATGGACAGTTTTGTGTACTCGCTTACTTCTGCTAAATAGAAAAAATATAAGAACGCTGGAAAGACGAAAACAATTTTTTAAAGCTCCTTGTTTAAAAGAGAAGTTGCTGCCCAAATATACATTAATATATACAGAGTGCGTTTAGAAAATTATCGCTATTTTACATTTTCAATTTCGTGCATATGCGTTGTTAGTTTTTGATACTGCACAGTATAGTAGGTTCATTTGTGTACCATCTGTGAGAAAAATGGCACCATGGCGCCATTCACTACGTCAAAGATTTGGAAAAGGCATGCTGTGCTGGTTGACATTCACGCCGGAAGCTCCAATATCAACAGTGTGTTCAGTTGTCATTCAGAAGACATTGCAGAGAAATCGAAAAGTTGGATGAGTCTAATAATTACAAAGGTGTTTGTAATTATTAGGAGTGATTACTAGAGATGGCAAAGTTATGCCTCCATTAATCTTTTCACGGGTCTTCTGTCTCAACACAGGGGTCTACATCAACTGCCTTGAGGAGGTAGTGCTGTTATGGATCATTACTCTACACCATGCCACACAAGCAGGAAAACCCAGTCATGACTGTAAGACAATTTCTGCGACCACATCTCAACTTCCATTTGACAACCTAACTCCCTAGACGTCAACCCCCTTAATTATTATGTGTGGGGCGCACCTGAGTGAGACACCAACAAAACTTCTTGTAACACCAAAGATGATCTTTCTTGCAAGGATTATGGCAGCATTCACTAACCAAGGAGACCACCCAAAAGAGTTGAGGGAAATTCCGAAATCGTCTGGAGGCCAATGACGATTATATTGAATAATTTTCATTTTTAGTATTTCAAGATATTTTTAAGTAAATTTGGTATTTATTAAAATGAGATGTCAGTGTTATTTTCATTGTTGCGTCATTTAGACGACAATTTGTTTCACTTTGGAGATATATATTTTGTTACGTGTTAAGTGTAACAAAAGAAAAAATGATTGACCAAAACTCAGAGTTAATCACATACAAATATTTAATTTACGATAAACACACACACACACACACACACACACACACACACACACACACACACACACACATATATATATATATATATATATATATACACAAAATTTACAATTGTTTTCATTCAAAACAGAAACATACAGTTTACTACTGGCAGACGAAGGGAAGGAAGAGTCAGTATCTTTCCCCAGTTAAGATAGCAAAGAAGTTTAAGTGTTATACTTTTTGGAAATCCTCAAATGTGTATATAAAGAATAATTATTAGTTTGGTCAATAAAAGAGTCAAAAATATCTACCCATATAGTTCCATGAGGTTCTCTTTCAGGTTTTAGTTAGTCGGCAAATTTTCTTAGAGATTCTTTCGGCTGGATATAAATCCTTGGATCAAAATCGGAGTTGATAATGTCAGCAAATCCTTTTAACAACTGACTACTTTCTTCCCAAAGCCTATTTTATAGGGGCTAACACCTAATTAGCGTATTCTAGAATCCTTTAGAATTCTCTAGATTTTACTCGAATTTTCTCGGACATTCTAGCATCTTCCAAACTTTTTATTTCTAATTTCCTTATTTTTACGACTACTTCATGAATAAAACGTTTTTAATAACAAGTAGGACTCAAATGAATACCTTACTACAACTTTTTAGACATAATTAATATTTTTTATATATAAATTCATCCTCGTAACAATATATATATATATATTAATTTTAATGAATACCCATGTTTAATTAGATGGCATGATCATAAAATGTGCATCTGGTCCGGCTTTTTTTATCTCACTGTCCCGCAGAGAGTAGCAAGGCCCCATTAACTATTTAAAAAGTGCACATCCACTTTTTCAGATCGACTAAAAAGACTGTATCCACTCGATTTGTATCCGAACAGTAAGCAAAACAGTCTCTAAAGAAACACTGCAATTTTATTTTCAATCCAACATTATTTCGTATTGCTGTAAACTTTATTTTGTTGCTACACATGTTTGAGTATACGCCTTGTTTTTTAAATAATGTGATAATCTATTATTTAAAAGACTTATTAAGGAAATTTGCGTGTGTGCGTGTTTATGAGGGTGCTAGTGTTTGGATGAGTAACTGAATGAATAGTAAATAAATGAGGCAACTTGGGACAGCGTTTCTCTTATTTTGTCAATGGATAAGTGTCGACGGAAAACAGGATTTTATTGAAAAAATGAACATTAGCAAATATAGATTTTGTTGAAATAAAACCATGGGCAACATGAAATTCTACAAATCCTTAATATTCGTGGTATATCAAGTGCTATATCGCACTGCTTTTATATATATATATATATATATATATAGTTGTCCAGACCGTAAACGGTAAGGATAATCCAACAAGATCAACTTAATATAAAATATTAAGCCTTATATCTTTATAGAGAGCTCAATGCATGCTATCCAGAGCAATATGATGTTTATAAAGGAAATAAATAAAAAAAAAATGATCCACACAATACTAAATTTTGTTTTTAATCTATAATATACCTTAGGATACCATAATTATCAAAATCCTGATTCACACACACACACACACACACACACACACACACACACACACACACACACACACACACACACACACACACACACACACACACACACACACACACACACACACACACACACACACACACACAAAGCACCCTGAGATTCAGCCTGCTGTAAAAGGTTGCTGTCAGCCCATTTAAATAATCTATGTTACCACCATGTATTTTATACAAAGTAATTCTCTTTTAATTAACAAAAAACCTACAATGTTTCCTTCATATCTTATGCTCTATTATAACTTAAAAAATATTAATTATTTTACGAAATAAAATACCCACACAATACTAAATTAGTTTTCTTAATTACAATATACATTAATATACCATAATTATTTAATCATATTTATAATACAAACATTTTAGCCCTTTTACACATGAAGCAATTTAAAAAAAAGTTCAACTTGCTGTTAAAAATTATTTACCTATTTAAGTATTATGTGGTCTCACTAGATACCTTAATCAGACAAAATAATTTTCTCTAAAATTTAATTAATAACCATCTTTCATTTATAACTTATACTCTAACATAAATAAAAAATGAATATTATTTTAATAGAATAAAAGACCCACAAAAAACTAAATTGTTGTTCTAAATACAATATAATTAAGAATACTACAATTATTTATTAATAATTTTGACTTAGATTTTCTATCCCTTTACTCATAGATAGTAGATAAATAAAATCTAGTGTGTAATAAAAAAAAATCCAACCTCCTGATAAAAATTATTGTCTACCCGTTTAAAAAATCTTAAGTCCCATTATATATTTTACCCAGATAAAATTAAAAAGTGGCATGTCTAGATCTACGCCATCCTGCCCCCTTTCCTAACCCAAATGTTTATCTCTATGGTTGCATAATTCTAAATGCTGATTGTCTAGTTTTGACACACATAAATGCATTTCCTCCAACCATTACTCCCTAATTTTCTAAATAACCAAGAATGCATCTTATATTTTCAAAAATAAATCTTTTTCATTATTTATTTTAACATATCACCTGAAGAGGAACAGTTCTGTTCCGAAACATGAAAGTTTTTGTGTAGTGATACTCTGCTTTTATAAACCATTGTAATAACAAAATTACAATATATATATATATATATATATATATATATATATATATATATATATATATATATACGATGGTAAGACTAGAATTACTCAGATTTTCGCCATAACATATCTTCAGGTTTCTCCCACAGGCTTCTGTGTACGTGTGCATATAGTTGGTGCTATTATGTGATCGAAGTTTGAACTTGATCGCTCAAGTTTTCTTGCTGCTGTTACAGTGTAAACATGGCCGCTCTGTTAGCCGAATACATCAAAAAGGAACAAAACATGTGATCTGAATATTTAGAGAACATGCTACCTCATCGATAATAACTTGACGGTTCGCCATTACCATCTCTCGAGTTTCTTGAAACCTCCCGTCACTGATGGAGATTTACTTCTTCATGCAACACTTCTGGTTCGGCCGCATTTATACTTTTTAGTCCACTCATACCCACTGGTATGCGGTTGTTCGTGTTAAAATCTTTTGTCATGGTATTGTGTTAAAAGCCTCTGATAAATTTCAGCCCTTTGACACACATTCCAACAAGAGAAATAGGACCATTGCTTTGTTTTGTTCTCGAGCTGAGCGGCAGGGTTTACACTGTAACAGCTACGGGAAACTGACACAATCAAGCATAAACTTTGATCACGTTACCACAATAGTAGCAACTATAAGTCTGCCCCCCTTGTACCTAGCGCCCATAGCTCAGCGGTAGAATCGCCGACTAACGCCAATTCGGTCGGATTTCAATCCTGGGTAAAAAGCAATCGGCTCTCTAACCGTACTGATGAGCTGTGATACAGCAAAACAGATCTGTCTGCAGATGACTATATATATATATATTGTAATTTCTTTTAGTACAATGGTGTATGAAAGCATTATATCACTACACAAATGTTTTCCTATTTCAGAATACTACTGTTCTTCTTCAGGTGCTATTTTAAAATAAATGGTGAAAATGGTTTATTTAAAAATTTAAAATGAATTCATGGCTATTTAAAAAATTAAAGAGTGGTAGTTGGAGGAAGTTAAAAGAGATGATTGTAGGTGTGTCAATATTGCTCAATCAAAAGTGAGAATTTGGTTGAACTATAGAGTTAAACATTTAGGTTGCGAAAGGGAAGAAAGTAGCATAATGTTAAAACATGAGACATTTTAATTTTGTCTGGGGTCATACATTGTTTAAATGGATAGACATTTTTGCAGCAGGTTAGATTTTGTTTTTTTAAATGTGATTTTGTACTACCTGACTCATATATGTTATTTGTTTAATAGTTGGGTTTTAATAGTTGGGAAAAGTCGAACTATTACTATAAAAAAAGGTTACATTGGATCTACTTAGAACACTTTTAAGCAGAGGTGGTATTTGCATTTAACATCCTTCAAAAATAACACGTACCGAAACCAAACATCCATTTCTGCGTATTTTTGGAATTTAAAAGCTACAAATAAAAACCCAAAAGTAAAATTCTAGAAAAAAAAACAAGAATTTGTAAATCATTCTATGACAGCTGCCCTCTCTGCCCGAAGGAAAAGCTGCAGATTATAAGGTTCTCTAAAAATAAAAAAATGGTAAATCGTAGAGATGAATCAACAGATTTTATGTAAACATCGAAAATATTTTTCTCTAAAATTTAATTAATTACAATTGTTCATTTTTAACGTATGCTCTAATAGTACTTAAAAATTATTTTACTAAAATAAATGACCCACACAATACTTATTTAATTTTCTTAACTCCAATATACCTTAGCATAACATAATTACTTAATTCTAATTCTAACCTAAACAATCCAGCCAATTTAATAGAAGAGGTAAGACAAAATCAAATTTAAAAAAGGCCTGAAATCAAACCTGCTGTTAAAAGTTATTGTCTACCCAATTAAATAATGTATGGTTCCAGTGTATACCTTACCCATACAAAGTTAAAAAGTGTATTGTTTTGACATTATGCTATTTTGTTCCCTTTCGCGGCCCAAATTTTCAACTCCGTAGTTCAACCTAATTCTTACTTTTGATTGAGCAATACTGACACACCTACAATCATATCTTTAACTTCCTTCAACTACCACTCTTTAAATTTTTAATAGCACCTGAAGAAGAATAGTATTGTTATGAAACATGAAAATTTTTGTGTGTGTAGTGAGATAATGCTTTTATAAACCAGTGTAATAACAAAATTACAATACTAAGCTCTGCTTTGTATTGAGCACCCTTTATAAAAGTAAATGCATGAACAGTGGGTTTTAATCTATCTGTTTCCTTATATATATATATATATATATATATATATATAGTAGAATTATACTCAAAAGTTCCTTTAAGTTAGATCAAATGTTACAAAATGTTTTCTTTCTTTCCTTTTTGTCTATAAAAAAAAACTAGAATACGAAGAAAAGTAAGACAATAATCTTGTAACAATAATGGATACATCAACACCAAAATATAAGCAGTCTAAATGGTAGCTCAATGGACTGACACTAAATGAATGTCTGAAGTTGGAATGCGAAATGTTTTTTGTTTTGTTTTGCACAGCATGGTGCCAGCCGCCACAATCGACTCCTAGTTACTTCTAACTATCAGAGTCGGTGCCTGAATTTCAGGTTTCTTTTGCAGACGTCCTTGAAACAAGGTACGGTGTCCTGTGGCCCACTCACCTTACATGATATCTTACATGAAATCTTTTTTGCATACAAAGATCTTTCATTCGACGTACGTAACCTATACATCAAAGACAATGTCAAGAGAGAAGATGAATGCTCAAACTCTCACTCTCCGACTAACTCCAACTCAATTCTACTGAGAACCCACCGACTTTTGCTTATATTGAATCTCGCATCCAGTGGGGGTGGGGGTGACGCACTCTGGGTATGCATTTCCAAATGACCAATTGGAGTAGATAGACTAAACTATCGCCCGGTTCACACTCCACCCACGTCTATTGAACGGGTGAAGAGGCTCATCCCTTGTTTCCTGTTTAGGATGTGGTTTCCGGCTTTCTCTTTTCCAATCTTTTCACTCTTACGGAGCCCCCTACAATCAGTGGCGGTGCCGCCTTGCTCGGAGTGATATGATTAAAATAAAGAAAATTAAGAATCCTCCGTTTAGTTACCTGATCAACCTCGTCTCCTTCCCTCTTGTGTGAGTACCTCTTACCATTATCTAAGAGGAGTAATACGTTTCTCCTACTTTACTGAAATCCCACCGGAGCCATTTTACTCATAGGTCATCTGATCAACCCCGAAAAACGGGGTTCAGCCCAAACGGCCAAATTTAATTATCGTTCCAAACTTTCTTCCTATCGAACCTTTGTTGTGTGGTCGTTTTTCACTTTTGTGTTTTATCATTTCAGTTCCCCCTGCTAACAAGTGACAAAAAAAAGACAGTCTCTTAACCTGAGTCGTTTTTATTTATCTAGGCTTTCTCGCTTTGTCGTAAGAAATTATTTAGCTTCAGTCGAAAGAAAGCATAATCTTTTTCTTAATTATTAGCATCGCAGAATTCCCTAAAACAAAGAAACTTTATTTCTGAGAATTCCTTTACTATTTTGTCATTTTACAAATGGTTGTTAAATTTTCACAATAACGGAGAAACTCATTTTTCTCGATAATGGCTATCCTGAATTTGGTGACAAAAAATCAGACAGAATTTTTATCTTTCTGACCGAATTTTGCAGTCAGTATTCAAGAGTCGTAAAAAATTTATCTCGAATGGTTGTTCGTTTTCGAGGGCTGTAAATGTATTTATCTATTTAACTTGAGTGGTGCATTTAGAATATCCTTCACCTAGCTTCTAGTAGATGAGGAAGAATGTATATTCAATTGGGGTACCTGAAATAGTGTTACACGTAGAGGCACACCTTTTTCACACGTGATTCATATGTCGAGAAGCAAAGTGTAAAATTCTTTGTGCCACCTGCTCGGGGTTTAAGCATACGGAACTGGGTGTTCCTTACAATGAATCAAAATTTGCATTCATCGATTCATTTCTCCTGAAAAAAGAAGTTATAATGTCCCGTCTTTAAAAATTCACTGGAGTCTTGCAAGCGCCATCAATTTCCCTTTCCTTGTGATAAGAAGAGCTTGAATATTGGTATTTATCCCTTTTGCTGTCTGTTTGGTGCTTGATTATCTGCTTGTTAATCTAGCAGTTATAAGATTCGAACACTCACTGAAGGAGCGATCCGTAACCGGTTATCACCCTACTGTCCGTAGGCTACCAGGATTGAGGAGGACCAGTGAGATGCAATGAGCGCTTCCACCATGGGAAACGGCCTATGGTGTTGCTAGTTGAACATGGACTCATGCTCTCTCACATGTTGTGTTCTCACTGGGTGTTAATACTGGAGTGACCTCTCCAAGACGAAAACCTTACCCAAACCACATGTTCCACACTCTTGGCTGTACCGACAGCGTTCAAAGCAATCAAAAGCATTGGATTTAGAGTCAATTTTGCCGAAGCCAATTTTGCCATAGTCATTTCTGCGTTTTGAAGTAAGGTAGCGGATGTTTAGATGTGTCTTCCTTCCGTTAGATAAATTAAATTGGCAAGTTAATGACCTTTATCTACTCGAAACATCTGGTTGTGAAGCTCCAAAGATCTGCCTTCTCTCCTTTTTTTTTTTTGGTTTGGAGTCGGAATTATTTGTCAGGGGCTATTTTAGACGTATGCCTTGGGAACATTTTATAGACAATGGGAGCTTTTACCCACTACCACTCCTGGATATGAACACCTTTAGAATATATATATATATATATAAGAACATTGCATACATTACGTATTTCGGAAACTCCCCATACTATTTTTAAACAATAACACAAAAAAGCAAAGCTAATTAAAAAAAGGTTTGCGCATAAATACACAAAAGACACCAGCAAGAAAAAGAAAAAAATATAATTTGGGATTTAAGCCTAAAATACTCGGAGATTATGAAATCATTATATATAACATTAAAACTAAGTTGTAATACCTTTTTGACGATAATAGCACCTAAACTATCAATTTTCTTCTGCATCTGTTATTTTACTGATGGCATCTAGTATTCTTGGTCTAGCTGTCTGTTTCGATTAGGATTGTACCGATTTGTACTTGACTTTTTGTGGAACTGTATTCATCAAGTATATCTAAAGTCCTATTTAAACTAAGTATGTGTAACTTTATTTTAAAAATTCCTTTTAATTTGGACTTAAGGCGTTCTTCTTGAGGGTGCTAAGGGGACGCATCTTACGTTATCAATGCTAAGGAATATTTGGTAGAAATGTACTGCTAAAGTGATATTGATGTTGCTGTTTTTGATGCTTGATGTTTCTTAGTATTATATATATATATATATATATATATATATATATATATATATATATATATAACAAATTATTATAAGTACAAAATTTGACAAGTGAAAACCAGCAATCCGCCTCTTTGTAGACAAAAAGAATGTATATTTGAACTCCATATCATCACCATTAAGTGCCTGTCTGTGCCCTTCCCAATATTTCTCCCCTTACTATCTGCCATAATTCATTTTCATCTTTAACATTTGAAAATGTGAATATTGAAGTAAAATAAGTCCCAGTAATACCCTGATGAAGTACGGGATTGAAACCGGTCTATCGTTTTGAGTTTTTGTTTTTCATTGAATCTTTTGTTAATATCTATAAATGCCTGTAAGTATGAAGCTTACTTTATTAATTTCAATTGTAAAATTTTGTACCAGTAATAATTTGTTTAAATATTTTTAAAAAAGGTACGATAAAAAGCTTATCAAAAAGTTAGGTTAGATATTACTTACAAAGGCGAAAATAAGAAAATTTACACACAATTACAAATTTCTGCATGTTTGTATTGAGAACCGTGTTTGTCCCTCTTCTTTTCTGTTCAGAATTAGAAGAGCTAAATTATGTCCAAGCCTAAAAAGTATTCACAAAGTATTCTATTCGGTTTTATAAGAATAGAATCCACCAGTTAACTTGTTTGTTGTTTATTATATGGTGAGAATGTTTTAATTCATTATTTTTTCATAGAATTAGATTCTCCCGGTTAGTTGGATGGTTGCAGGACAAAGACGTAGGTCGGCTGACAAAGAACACAGAGTTCAAGTTACGATATTTGATTCATAAGTAATTTGGGCATAAAGAAGAACCAGTCTCACAAGGTGTCGTGTTTCATTATTCTGCATATGAGCCATCGCAGCTAGAACTAAACATTCTTTCCCCATCTTTCTAGATTACTGTATTCCGTTTAAGATGCCTGATAAGGAAAGAATATTTGCAGAATTCGAGGTCTTTTCTTCGGAAGTTTTTTAACTCACTCCTTGTTCCTCAGACTCAGTTTCAAAACTTAAAGCTACTCTGAATAGTTTGGCGCATAATTATACCAGCGCCCCTGTTTCTAGTTCTGAGTCCAAGTGGAGTGAACAGCACCGGCGGGTGGTTAAAATTTAAAAAAATAATAACTGTCTTGTTATTACTCGCCTTGATAAAGGTGAAGGTGTGGTCTTATTAAATAAATGTGATTATATCTCCAAAATGAATTCTATTCTTTGGGTCCGGTTGAGACTCATGACCGCACTATCGCAGTTGAAGCGAAGTTTCAGAAGCAACTTGTATGAAACGAGGTTTATTGACATTAGAGGTTTCGTCAGAAATTAGACCTACTGGGGCAAATTGGTCTCGTCATTATGGTTTACCAAAACTCCATAAAGAAAATGTACCTATGCGACCAATTCTCTCTATGGTAGGGTCTTCCCAACATAAGGTTGCTACTTTTCTAGCTGGAATCCTACAACCGGTATTGGATTATTATATTTGGTATAATATTAAGGATCCATTTACTTTTTGTAGAGGTTATTCGTAATACTTCTTCTGTAGACAAATTTATATGTTCTTTTGACATCTGTTCGTTATTTACATGTGTTCTAGTTTTAGAGACTATAGATGTCTGTTGTGATATGCTCTATTGTAGTTTCTTGACCTGTCCGGACATACCTGACAATGTCTTCATTGAATTAATGAAATTTGCCACGACATCAGTTCAGTTCAGCTTCAACGATTATATGTATAGGCAAATAGATGGTGCCTCTGTGGGATACAAACTGGGTCCAACCTTGGCCAATATATTTGTGGGTTTATGTGAGTCTGCCCTCTTTACGCGGGAAAATAAACCGTCCATGTATTATCGATACGTGGACGATACTTTTTGTTTGTTTGACAATAAAGAAACAGGCTGACTCAGTTTTTGCTACTTTGAATCAGCTTCATCCGTTCTTAAAATTTATCATTGAAAAGGAGTTCGAATGTTCTTTATCATTTTTAGATGTTTTCGTTAATCTACAACTCAATTTGAAACTTTCGTGTTTCGTAAAACTACGTTTTCGGAATTATACATATGGTGGGACTCATTTTGTCCCAGAAAACGAAAAATAAATTTAATTAAGACCCTTACACATAGGGCATTAAAAATCTGCACCTTATAAAAGAATGGTTATCCCACCGATGTTGTTAATGGTATGATACAAGATATAATAAATAATTTTTTCAAGGTTAAGCCATATACTGCGAAAAAATGTCCAGTGTACTTAAGGCTGCCTTATTTTGGTTTGCGTAGTGAGCAAATTACTAGAGCAGCTACTTTGTGTTATTTTTCTGCTCAAGTTAGAGTCCATCTTGGAACTTGTTTTGCTTTCCCGTCTGTGAAAAAGGACGTTCTTCCTTCTCACCATATTTCGTCTGTTATTTATAGATTTGTTTGTAGTTGTGATAATGACTACATAGGAAGGAGGCCACAAAGATTGGATTGCAGAATAAAACAACATGTGCCGCAAAAAATTCTCAATACGGCTGTTCCGGCGGGTCAAATTGTGAACACTTCCGGATCAGCCATTGCTGAGCACCTCATAGGCAGCAGAAATTGTGTGAATGGCTTCAGTGTGCACCAGTTCACACTCTGCATTTGTCTGGTTCACACTCTGTATTTCATCAACAGGCACTGGAGTCAATATACATAACAACCAGGATGCCATCTCTTTGCAGACAAAAAGAATGTATACTTGTATATCATCACCATTTACTGCCTGTCTGTACCCTTCTCAATATTTTTTCTCCCCCTTACTATCTGCCATAATTTATTTTCATCTTTTACATTTTAAAATGTAAATATTGAATTAAAATAAGTCCCAGTAATAACCTGATGAATTACGGGATTGAAACCGGTCGGTCGTTTTGTGTTTCTTATTTTTGATTCCATCTTTTGTTAAGAGATATACATATATATATGTGTGTATGTGTGTTTGTGTGTGTGTGTGTCTTCAAACATTTTTGTAAATTTCAAGATTTGTATCAGGGCATGATGTAAAATTCTTGAAATCCCCGCCATTGTGCAGCATACATGTCCCGAATAATCTATGACTAGAAATGAGCAATGTACGTTTATCCACGGAGACTACCATACTATTTCAGAGTTGATTGGAGGTCGACTTGTGGAGAGAACAGATCGAAATATATGAAAGAGATTGGGAAAAAGATAGATATAAGCGATGAACAGAGGAATGAAAAAGAAAAAGAAAGATACATTAATAAATCTGAAAGTAAGGTAACGAAAACAATAGAGAGAGAGAGAGAGAGAGAGAGAGAGAGAGAGAGAGAAGAAGAATGAAAATGAGTTCCGGAATGTGATAGAGAGGAGATATGGTAAAATTAATGAAAAAACGGAGTAGACCACCGTATTTAATAATTACACGATGAAGGAAGAGAAGTTAGGGGAGAGAACAGAAATAAGGAACGAGTAAGAAATTTTGGAGAGAGAAAGAGAGAAGGAAAATGCTTTAAATGGAGAAGCTGAGATGAAAAGATAAAAAATGAGAAATTAAGAGGAAAATAATTTAAAAGAAAATGAAGGAAGGAAGGAAGGAAGGAAGGAAGGAAGGAAGGAAGGAAGGAAGGAAGGAAGGAAGGGAGAAAGAAAGGAAGAAGAAAAGCAGAAAAGCAAGAGAGCAAGAAAGGAAGAAATTAATAAAAAACGAAGTAGGTAAGACTGAAAGAAGGAATGAAGTAAAGTAAAAAAAAAATAATACAAAAAATAAAAAGTAAGCGCTAAAGAAAGAAAGAAAAGGCAAAGAAAAAGAAAGGGAAGACAAGAAAAAAGGGAAGGAAAGAGAGCAAGTAAAAGTTGAGTGGCTGAAAGAGAAAATCCAATTAATCGAGTTCGTTAGAGAATAGAAAGAAGCACTTGATGATACGCGTGGCAATCGAAGGGAACGTCCAATGAAATGAAGGAGAGCCAAGATATAAGAGACAATAAGTGGAGGGAGGAGAAAACGAAAAAGGGAGAAAACTTTCGGCATATAACAACATTCATCTGAGATCAAAGACACCTAAGTTGGCTTCGTCGCTTTTGAAAAGCCAAGTTACGCGGTTTCAGTCAACAAAGACTCGTGGTGCGTGTGTAGGTGTGCGCATGTGGAGGGGTTAGTTTTTAAATCCGTGTACTCGTGCGCAGGAATACATATGCATGACTACTGTCCTATATATATATGTTCACTTATAGACCTGATGATGGGTATGTAGATGAAAATAGAAAATTGCATTTTTTGCATTTTAGCAACATGTGCCTTTAAATAAGTTATTCTTCTGCGTATCATGCGTGTACACACACATACATACACACACACGCACACACACATACACACACGCACATATATATATATATATAATGCATATATCTATAAGTTGTTTCAATTTTGATACATTTATCAAAGAAATGTTAAAATATATATATATATATATATATATATATATATATATATATATATATATATATGCAGGTTTCCTCAAGAATGACAGATAAGTTGTGATATTTAAGATTTTATCTAATTTTTCATGTGATCTGATGATATTTTTTGAGGACATAAATTATATAAAAATTGACCAAGTGCTTTGTTTATTCATGCACTTTCGGCTATCTTTTAGCCATTTTTGAGGATGAATGTTATTTTACGTGTAAGAGAATGTAAGTGGTGTTATGTATGATGTAGAGTAGCGGTATGTTTTATATAACGAAAACAGTAAGCATGTTGTTAGCGTGTTCATAGTTGATATTATTAAGTGTATTTTTTATCAATGAAGCCTTCATTCTTTGTAGTCTTTTTTTTATACATGGATGATACTAGAATATTTGTGTTGTCAACAAGTATATTCCGGTAGATTTCCGTGCGTGTTTAAATGAGGTCGAATTGAGCTCCGTTCAGAAAGATGCAGCTTGAATCTTCTACTCAGTTTTGTAGTTGTATAGCCGATATAATTATTTACGAAATTAGTTCTTCAAGGGACATGGGAATTCGTAAATAATATTAATTCGTGGTAGTTTAACCTCGTCATCCTTTTAATATCTGATGATAGCTTAATGGTAAAATCACCGACTGATATTAAATTGGTCGGGTTTCAATCCTGTCTGGAATGTTTAACCGTACTGATGAGTTGTGATACAGCGAAATATGACTGTCTCAGGATGACTATATATATATATATATATTAGCAGAAGACTTTGTTTCCAAGTAAATGTCCGCAGAGTATTTGTTGGCATAATGCAATACATTTGAATTTTTCGTAAACAATTTCTTTTTGATTTCATATCAGATATGAAATGTTTTCAACTTCATTTCTCGCATTTTGGTGTCTAAATTTAATGAACTCTATGTCATTGACACATGTAAATTATAAAGTGTATTATTCATATTACAAATATTTCTGTCACGTCACAGAAACAATGAATTTGGTTTACTAGTAGAGATATAAATGATGTTTAGTGTTTTGAACTCCCGAACATCTTGCATAAAAATATCCATAAACAAATTAAGACTCTTCAAGATACAATTCAGCAAATGTAAATAATTACCCTTATTATTTATTGAGGTGCATGTCAAAGTGTAGGAGTATTGGACACTGGTGTCTGCAATAATTGAAAATGCGCATCTGTTGCTCTGAGTGGAATTCCGAGCGTACTTTAATTCTATCATTTAGTGTACACATTAACCATCGTAGTCTCAATGAGAGGAACTTTTTTAAGGATTAGTCATGCATTATTGCATAGGTGTGGTTGATTCAACACAGCATCTATTGAGTGGAAGAGGATTTATGCTGTAGTGACGAAAGACTTGGAAATTCCAAGGAACTTTAAAGTTCTGCAGAGTAATATACTATTTCTTCCTAACCCACAACAGTGATTCTTCTGCAACTACGCGTGTTAATGCGCTTTGACTAGTATTTTATATTCTCTTACCGAAAGGTCATTGATAATGGCAATGTGTACTTCGACTAAGTAGAAACAGGGCGAGCAATAACTGAACGGCACAAATTAGAAAAAGGCGAAATATCCTTGAACATGAAGACCGGAAGAAGAACAATGTACCCCCCCCCCGCAGATTAAATGACACATTCAGTTCAAAATTTCCTGAAAGAGGACACAAAAGAGGAAATGTAATAAAATGTGATAAAAACAAAGATGTGTAACAATAGTGCGCATGTAAATAATGTAAATTATGATAACAATTTACTCTAGTCCTTCAGACAGATATTCTTTGAAGTTTGCAAGAAAAGTGTAGAGTTTTAATCTAAATATTAAATATGTAGGTTTAAATGTTTTAAAAGGTAGTGTGAATATAAGTTTTGCAGTTTACAAATATAGAATATATCCTAACCAATAAAGATGAAACGTTCCTAAACAGAGTTAAACTTATATTGCAGTCTTAAATTTTTCAGATTCTAAGTATGGAGCACCGAACTTAAAATGATGACTTGGATACTTGTTTTAGAGCATCATTTTACTTACAATTATTGCCACGTACCGAAAAAGTTATCTGAGCATTATTTAGATAAATTAACCATAAATAATCAAAAATGCCATCTGTAACTTACATTATTGCTAGCTAGGACAGTTTTAACATTTATATAAATAATGAAGTAATCGTTCCAAGTAACAATTTTTATAATCATCTGTCACATATTATTTCCAACTCGTACAACTTTTTTACATCAATACTAGTAATAAAGTAATCATTCTAAGTAATCCTTTTTGTAGCCATCTGGTACATATATTATGACCAACCAAGTATGTGGTTACATTTATATACGTAACGAATCAATCGTTCTAAGTAATGCTTTTTTATGTCAATTATATTATCGCCAACTAAGATTGATTTTTTTACATTTAAATAAGTAATGAAATAATCGTTCTAAGTAACCTTTTTATTCTCATCTATCACATATTACCAACTAAGCCTGTTTTTACATTTACATATGCAATGAAGAAATCATTCTAAGTAACACATTCTATATTCTTCTGTCACTTATATTATCAAAATTGTTTTAATTTTTTTTATATAAATAACGAATTTTATAGTGATCTATCAATTATATTATCAACTAAGATTCATTTTACATTTAAATAAGTGATGAAATAATCATTTTAAATAATATTTTTATAGTCATCTGTCACTTATATCATTGCTACCTATGTATTTTTTACATTATATTAGTAATGGAATAATCGTTCTAAGTAACACTTTTCGTAATCATCTATCACTTATAATGCCAACTAAGACTTTTTTACATTTATATGAAATACTCATTCTAATTAAACCTTTTTATATTCATCTGTCACTTATATATTATTATCAATTAAAAATGTTTTTACATTTAAGTTAGTAATGAAGTAATCATTCTAAGTAACGTTTTCTATTGTCATCTATTTTATATTATTGCCAATAAAGACTGTTCTTGCATTTGTATATGTAATAAGAAAGTACTGGATTGTTATGTGATAGCTATTCTTCAACATGGCAGTGAGTGATGACCAATCTTCTCAAAGATGAAAATGAAACTTGAAGCAATGTGAATTTACAGAAGATGCTGGGGATACTATGAATCGAGTATGCGAGCAACGATGAGGTTTTGGAGGGGATGGAAACGAAAAGGAAACTAATACTTAACATCAGAAAAAAGAGCTGAAGTTCCTAGCGGAAGGAGGAAGGAGAGCCTCAAGAATCTGATATTCATTGGACAAATAGAGGGAAAGAGAAACAGAGAAAACCGACGTGTATCATACTTGATGAGCAAATGAATGGCATAACGGGGTTTAGGAGGGATAACAGGAGAAAGCGTGTTAAGTGCTACTAGGGATAGGGAGATGTGGATAGCCATAATTGCCTACTTCCTGAAGAAACACGTTACACAGAAGAAGAAGAAGAAGAAGAAGAAGAAGAAGAAGAAGAAGAAGAAGAAGAAAATGATGATATGTAATAAAATAATCGTCTTTAGTAACCCTTTTCTTAGTAATTTCTCATTGATAGTTTTGCCGACTATGTCTGTTTTTGCCTGAAAAATAAAAAATAAATAAACCTTCTTATCTGTCATTTATATTATTGCTAGTTTTACATTTATATAAGTAATGATCTAACCGTTCTATGAAGAAAAACAAGAAGAAGAAGAAGAAGAAGAAGACGACAGAGTAGGAAAAATGTAATGGGTACAATATGAAAAAAGAAGAAGGTAGAAGAAAGGAAGATGAGGAAAGAATAAGACAGAAGAGGAAGATGAAGAAGAAAACATAAAAGAAGAACACAGAAGAAGAACTAAAAAAGAAAAAGAAGAAGCAAAAGAATAATAATAAGAAAGATGACGGAATAAAATGAAGAAAATAGGTAGGAAGAAAGTAGAAGAAAACAGAGGAAGTGAAGATAAAAGAAGAAAGAAGAAATTGACAGGAGACAGAAAAAGACGAAGAAGATAAAAAAGACAAAATAAGAAAGAAGAGGAAGACAGATAAAAAATAAGAAGAATAAAGGCGAAGAAAAGTACAGAAGTAGATGAAAGAAGAAGAAGAATGAAGGCGACGACAGCAGAATAAGAAGAAAGACGAAGACAGAAGAAAAAAAGAGGAAAAAGGAAGAAAAAGAAGATAAAATATTAAAAGAAGAAGAAGACAGAAAAAGACAAACAGAAGAAGAAAAAGATGAAGAAAACAAGAAGAAAGAACATTTAGAAAAAGAAGAAAGTAGATGATGAAAAAAGAAGAACAAAAAAGATGACAGAAGAAGAAGGGGAAAGAAGAAAAAGAAAAAATACAGTAGAAGAAGAGGAGAGAATAATAAGAAAGAAGAAGGCAGAATGAGGCAGAAACTGAAGAAGACCGATAGGTAAGAAGAACAAAAAAGAAAAGGAAAATCACAGAGGAAGACAGATGAAGAAAGATCTAGAACACAGATAAAGAAAAAAAGGAAACAATACAAAAGAAGACACTAGAAGAAAGACGAAGAAGACACAAAAGAAAGAAGAAGAAAAAGAAAGTAGATGACTAAGACAGAAGGAAAAGAAGACAGAAGAAGAACCTAGAAGAATAAAAAAAGTTGACGAAAAGAAAAAAGATCAAAGAACGAGACAAAAGAAAACGAGGAAGTAAGAAAAAGAAAAAAGAAGGAAAAATGGTAGAAGAAGCAGGTATAATAAAAATAAGAAAGACGAAGGCAGACGAAAAAGAAGAATAAAGAAAAAGTAATCAAAAGAAGATCACAAAAGAAATCAGAAGAAAAAGAAGGCAGAAGAAGAAAAAAAGATGACAGAGGAAAAAGCAAGAAGACAGAAGAAAACGATAAAGAAGAAAAAGAAGTCAGAAGGCAAAAGACGGCAAAATAAAGAAAACAGATGAAGAGGAACAATAAAGAAGACATGAAAAAAGAATCAATAAGAAGAAGAAAAAAGAAATAATAAAAAGACAAAAAATGAAAAAAAAAAGAAAAACACAGAAGAAGAACACGAAAACAGAAGAAGGAGAAAAAACAGAAGAAACACTTGTAAGTGTTTTGCTTTTTAAATGGTAAATGATGAAAAGTGAATATGTCGAACCTGGTCAGTACCAAGATGGGTGATCGCTAGAAATTACCAGTAAGCTTGAAATATCTGTAAGCTTGAATGTGTAAAGAATAATGACTCTGATTTGTTAACTGGATAGCCATGTTCCAGTTTCAATTGGGTTCGTCATGTTCACTAACGCGCATATAACCCTGAAGAAGGCATGAAGCCTCCAAGTAGATGTGTTAATTAATAATCACAAGATCATTATTCTCCTCCCTCCGCAAAAAAGAAGAAAAATTCTTACAATCAAATATCTGTTTTGGCGTTAAATAACATTTAAGTCTTGGAAAACGAATTAATCAATTTTTCAAAGTTGATAATTTAAAACAATATGGTATCTGAGGAACCATTAGGCAAGAAAAATGAATGACCGCCAACCTGTCTAAATATCAATCTTTATCTAAAGAAGATGATGCTATGTCGGATTGGAAAGAAGTCTTCTCTACGAACTCATACTGAAATACAAACAACTGAAAAAAATAAAAACGTCTTTCTAGTTAGATCAAGTATATTAATAACATACAGTATAATTAAGTCCTATAAATCAATCCATCATCCAATTTTCGCATGCATTTCTGAGATTGTATGTTTTTACTGTTATACGGTGTGCCCCTAAAAGCCTAGAGGAACTTAGAAAATCACTGAGGTGCTGGAGAATATTACGCAAGATATGCTACGGCGTGTTTAACAGAAGCTGGACTACTGTATCATGTCACAGGTGGTGCACATATTGAACATTTATGAAGCTTTGTGAAATCGCTTATAAAATGTACAACTCTGAATATCTTGTTCGAATTTGGTAAATAGATTTTTTATTGTTCAACATGAAGCCTATTTAATTCAGTTTGCTTGGGTCCTGTACATAGATTCCTTCGAACCCAAGTGTAAAATCGCTCTTAAAGTTGTGTTTCCTCTGGAGTCATGCGTTCAATCCCTGGGTCAGCTATTAGCAGAAATATACACCAGTGATGAGACAGGTCGGTATTACAAGGACACCCAATCGTTCTGTGATTCTCTCAGCAAGATGCTCGACGTGGTAGATAAAGAAATGAAAACGATTTCTTCCAGGTGGACGAAATATCATTTTTTGTCATTATCAAATTATCGACAAATACTTGAGGAATTCTAAAATATATAACCAAAAAATGAGAAACCGAATTTGAAAGGGCCAATAGATAATGAATTAGTTCATTTTTGCACATATACTGATGACAGTACTGAATTCGGTGATAATATGCTTTACACGCTAGCTCAATTGCACTTCAGTGGACTTTTGTTGAATGTCTTAATTGTTCTATAAATATTGCAGATCCCTATGAAACCATTAACAATCCGTCTGTGTTAATAATTTTGTGAAAAATAATGAAAAGTCTTCCAGGACACATTTAATCTGAGAAAGCGAAGAATACAACTATTATTTGCTCTTTTCTGTTAATTCATCGAAAATTAATTATTCACTCTACAATAAAAAAAAAGTTATATTTATTAAAATTCAAACCTAAATCTCCTAGAAGGACGCTCTTTCATTGCACTCCGGTTGAACTGACTTTGCAGTTACTCCATATGTAGGTGACTCGGGTGCACTATTTTTAAGTGTGAAATCTATATTCGCGCTGATAAATAAGTCAAAAGCAGATTTTTTTAAAAAATTGTAAAAATACCTCCAAAATTATCTGCGTTTACGAAATGTGAATAACTCCCGGATCTTTGTTCATTTTTCATTTTCAGGGTTAGAGTTGTTGTGAGGCAACTGAACAAATTTTGATTCAAAACTTATAATTTCAAAAGAGTGCCAAAAATTTAATAAAAATCAAACAAACTTTTATATAAATTTTATAATTTCTTGGAGTGGGGAATTAATATTTGCGATAAATAACTTTACATTATTTGAGGTGAATTACAAGATCCTTACTTTTTTCAACTCTAATCTCGACTCTGGAATCATACGCATGTATGTAGCGTAGATTTTGAGCATCAGTTGAAACCTGCCGACAGAGTAAAGCTTCCAGTCTCTAATAGGGATACAAATTACAAATTAATGGTCCTACTAATCTCCACTAACTCTTGAAAAAGTGTCATGCCCATAAAAGAAAAAGTTGACATATCCCTGCCGTTCCTTTCGCCAACACAAACACGAACTGTAAAAAAGAAAAAAAGTTTTTTTGTGACAAACAGAATACATAGGTTTCTTTTACGGCAGAAAAAAATCTTTATCACTGAAAGGACGGTGGTTTATAAAGAGAAGATGTAGATAATAAGAGGCTGATATTGGAGTAAAATGCCTTTGAGATGAAATACGGGAAAATGAAATAATAGTGTGTTGAGAAGGACGTGGGGAAGAAGCTACAAACGGCAAAGAGAAGGGCAAATTGTTTTCTTCCTTTAATTTTTTTCTTAATCTAGAAAATTTCAAGTGATTATTCATTAGCTCTAATGGTGCAGATAACATCAAACACTTCTGTGTGACAAAAGCAAGCACCGTACTGATAAAAGTGGCATTGATAGCAGCTCATGACTCACGTGACCCCTTTTGCACAGAGACAAGGCTGACTGCTTTAGCCCTCTCTCGACTTGGAAGAGAGGAAAGAAAGAACCTGGGAATTCCTCCTTTGAATATATTCTCTACTAGGGGTTGGCTAGAGTAGGTGAGAGGAAGATGGCATTGTTTAGCATTCATATATGAGCTGACCACTCTATAGGTGTCATATATGAACAACAAAGATAAAGTGGGGCACTAGGTCGCTTATTTAGTGTAAGACACAGAGGAGAACACAGTGGAATAATGGATAGTGGCACGGAGAACAGAGTTCGAATTCCTGTTGAGTTCAATACATTCACTCACGTGTTATTGCATTAAAATTTTATTTTTAGCTGCAATATTTTAAATAAGAAATTTCTTATTTTTTACTTTACTGTAATATCTCGTCCTTTACTCTTCCAGGTGTAATATAATCTTAAGAATATTACTTTTCATGCACGCGTTTTTGCATGTAATCCATGATTTTTCCAGGTATTGTTATTAATTTAATATAAATTTAATGCTGAAAACCGCATTTAAAAATATTAAAAACAAAAACATTCATATGCAATTGATAAAAAAACAATAAAAAATTTATTATTTATAATTAATTCTGATAATCAATTCTGATGATAAAATGATAAGTGATAAGCAAAGTTTGTTTGACAGAAATGATGAAAAATATCAGCAGAAATTAAATGTTGAAAGTCGCATGCAAAAATATTAAACAGAAAAAGTTATAAAGAATAAGATTTATTATTAAAAGCGTTAGTCACTCACTTATGTACTTATGTAGTTAGTCTCCCTTTACAGACTTCACGTATTTTGATCTAACTTTTTTTCTACTGAACCAAAATTCAAACATTGTTTTCAAAATGTAGCTAAGGAGGTGTCCTATCTAACTCTGTAAAGTGTTTGAAATTTGCTTTAGAACTGAATTAGCGTTGAAGTTTGAAAGCTGCCTATATTCACTCAATGTCAATATTCACTCAATATATTAAGAATATATTGAACCACTGCCGTGGTCGAATGATAAAGATTGCACAAAGATATATTATACATTCCTAATGATTAATATGTCCACTTTGTTTATTTTAAATCAATCTCTTCCAGAATTTAATTTAATGTATTACATATCCCCTCATCTTGAACATGAGTAAAAAAGAGAAGTGTTTAATTTTTTGCATCAGTTTGATCATAATGCTTCTCAAACTGCTGCCAACATTAATAGAGCATAGGGTGAAGAATCCACTTGTGGTCAGATAGTACAACGCAGAAAATTAATTTTAAATTTTCTTGGCGTCTAAACTTTTAGAGCTTTATCGTAAAGGTATAAAAACCTTGTAACATGATGATTGAAATGTATAGATGTTCAAGGTTTCTATTTGAACTGATTTCCCAAAAATTTCAACTTTCTAATTCAAGCCTCCTTTTTGTTTGTATTTTTTAATCTTCTTCGTTGCTCACATACTTCATCTATTCACAACTCTCTTCGAAGAACAACTGCTCTACTACTGCAAGCCTCCTCTTCATCTGTGAGCAGATTTTTTAGCTTTCACTGCCATAATAGCCTTTCAAAACTCTCTTTTTTTTTGTTCAGCGTTCCATCAATATCTACTAAGCTTAGCCACAGGTGAATGTACCCAATCATCCATTCTACGATTTCTATTAGACTTACATTTTATTTTCTGGAATTTCACAAAATGAAGGATAAAACCCGATTTCATATATGTAAAAACCGTAATATTTTCTAATACATGTTATTAATCTCATTCCATTTCTTTTCTGTCTACTTTTTTTTTGTTTTTAGTTTAAAAAAAGAAACCTCTATTAAACAATATTAATATCGGTTACAAATACTCTCCTCCTTTGGAGTATTGATTCCTCTCAGATGCACAAACAGCTAAGTCGTAATTTGGACATATAATGACCATTTTTCTTGTTGGTTAATTGGAAATGAACAAGAGAAACGAAAGATCATTCTATGATCCTATCTTAAACTTCTTTTATCATGCTGTAGTGTGTGTGTATATATATATATATATATATAGCGGGTATCTCTTATTCTCTTATTCCTTTTCTAGTTGTAGTAGGATTCCGTAGCAGGTTAGCTGAATTTGGCCTTGTGGGAAGATAGCCCACTATAATTTGTAAAATGATTATAAATTCAAGAGAGGCAATTAGAGTATAAAATAACATTTATACATATATACATTTCAATTAATGTTTTACAAAATGAATAATGCTTGAAATAAAAGTCCAACGGAGGTAAAAGAGTTTATGGAAAATAATGAAGAGCTGAATGAGATAAAATTCTTAAGAATGTGGAAGCGGAGGTATATGATTGAATGTTCATTTTGAAGTTGCCGATTCTAAGGTCAGTGAGTCAGTATGTTGGTTTGTGTGGAATGTCTTTGATAAGGTCGGTTAGTACTTTTGAGATAGGGAGGTGGAAGAGGTCATAATAGTAGCCACTCGACTCAAGTCAAGAGGATATCAATTACATTATTTTCCTCAAGTCCTGACTGTCTGATGAAGCGTCTATGTCTTCGCTTTTTATATCGGCATTTTGGATCAAACGCAGCTAGTTTCGAATTTCATCCTTGTATTTGATTCCGGGCTTCTCATTGGCTGGTAAATAAAAATGGTAATTTGATATTTGATTAATTTTTATTTTTCAACCGGAACATCTGCGCGAATCCACTTGCGCAGGGGTGATTTTTATTCATTCGCTTTCTGGTCGGCATAGAGCCAACATCCGGTTTGCTCACTTTTGCTCGGTCGGTGGTATCACCACAATATATATATATATAAAAAGAAAAGTTGCCAGTTCAACGAAAAACTTAAGATGGAACAGCATACTTTTGTAAAATTTGTGCAGACTGACCATAGAGATAGAGGTGTGTGTTTTTTCGAACACATTGAGGAGAGTAAGGTGCGTATGCTGGAAGATAGAGTTGACGAGGGAGTAGAAGTTGTAAGAAAAAATACGGTGTTGATGGGGGATGAAATAGAATTTTCAGAAGAAATAGAGCAGGAAGAAGAGATGAATCGTTGTAAAATTAGGAGGTATTTTCGAACTCATCCAGTTCAGTTTCGACTCTAATCTATTTTAGGCAGACCTTAATTGGAATGACCTCCTACTATCGCCGCTTTGTTAGGAAGAACATAAAAAATCAAGGAAAGCCGCGATAGATAAGCTCTTCAGAAAAACTTAAGATAGAGAACTTTAGGTTGATTTGGGGTATTATATGAACCTCCTCGGGAAAGGAAAGTTAGACATACGTTGAGAAATTTGCTGTAAAATGTTAGAGAAGAAAACAGTGCTTGAGAAAGGGGATTAAATTAGTTTCTTTATGACATCGTATGTATTAGTTGCAGTCCGTGGAGAAAACGTTGAGTTGCATGGTTTTTAGAGTGAGACGAACTTATTTTTTTAGACTAAGTTAGTTGGAAGCTTAGAACCGTTAGTGTTGCGACTTTCAAGTGAAAGGCATACCGTCATTAACAGATAGGATTAAAACTTTTGAGAGCTGGTCTTTTTCTTTTGTTATTTTTTGTTTTCTCGGTTATAGTTAGAATGATATGCACGGCAAATAATGGCAAATTTCTGTCTCCAAATATAGTATGGCTGAAATTTAGGAAATTACATATGTGACGTTGAAACGAAACATTGGAACGCATGGTGTATGTGAAATTTTAATATTAAAGTTTATAACTTACTGCTAAGATGGTGGAGCAGAGCATTTCTTTATGAACAAAGTAGTAAGTAAGTCTATATTTGTCAATTTGTAAACTGGGGACGTGGTTACCGCATGCGAATGTATAGTCGTGCATCGGATGTCTATGGGAGTGATGCGATTTAAAAAGAAAAGAAAAAAGAAAACGAACTTTTGAATATTATAGAACTTTCTTGATGTGTGTGTTCTTTGAAAGAAAAAGAAAAGAGAAAAACAAACTGTTAACTGTTATGGAACTTTCTTCATGTGTGTTTTTAAAAAAGGAGAAAAAATGAACATTTCAGTTACTACGAAACTTATTTGACGTTGTGTTTTAAAAAAAGAGGAAAGAGAAGAATGAAAAGGAAAAAAAATCAACAAAAATAAGAATAATGACAGAAAATAGTAGGTTCTCTTTTATTTTTCTCTTCCAGTGCATTGCGCGTTATTTATATTTTTTGAATTGGTTAAGGATTTCTTTGGTTTAAGGATATCACAAAAAAGTTGGCCGATGCCACAAATTTGATAACAAACTCGCTAGAAAAAAACAAAGAAGCGAAAGGCACCTTTCGTTTTGGTGCGCTGGGACTTGCTGTTATTTATTATTATTATTACTATTATTGGTAAAAAAGATCGGTCGACTTTGGGCCTATCTGAGAAAACGTTGTACTATCATGGTAAAGGCATCATGTTAATGTCGGTGACTTTTCGTTTTGTCTATGTATACTCTGCAGTAGTAGTTATTATAGAAAAAATGAAAGGTGTTATATAATGCACCTGGAAACCAATGCTGACGATCGGCTTAACTGATACACATAAAATTATATTTTTATCCTTCTTCGGTGACGTGGTGTGGAATAGAGGGTGGTCGCATACGAGGGCAGTTGACTGGCTAGAGTTGGCTTTCTTTCTTGCGTTCTCACCGAATACTTGGCTGGTTCTCTGCCTTCTCGGCTGGCTCTGGAACCTCGCTCGAATTTCGCTTGATTACGTGATCTTTTTGCCACGCACATTGTTTATTATTTTTGAATTGTTGATGTATTCATTATTGTTACAAGATTATTGTCTCACACCGGAAAGAAGCAGTCTACACTGTAGCTCAATGAGCTGACACTTTCCTGTAAAGCTTGAAAGAAGAAAACATATTACTCAAAAATATAACCTATAGATTCAAATTTAAAAGTTGCACTTCATTCTGATTAGTTTTAATTAAACACCCACATAAAATTTAAACTTTTTTGTCTTCCTCGCCTCCATATTATTTCTTTAGATAACAAGCGTAGTGTTTTCTACATTCAAATGTAAATCATTTTCACAACAATGAGTTAACATTTCCTGATGACGAGGTAAAATCTCGAAACATAGAAATTTCAGTCTCGTAATAAAACTTAAATTAACTTTTAATAAAAATCAAATTTAATTAAAATTGTAATTATATATATATATATATATATATATATTATAATTATTATATAATATATATTATTATAATTATATATTATTATAATTATAATTATTATTATAATTATAATTATATATTATTATAATTATAATTATTATTATAATTATAATTATATATTATTATAATTATAATTATATATTATTATAATTATAATTATATATTATTATAATTATATAATTATATAATTATATAATTATTATTATATTATTATTATAATTATTATATATTATAATTATTAATTATTAATTATTATTATTAATTATTATTATTTATATTATTTAATTTAATTATTAATTAATTAATATTATTTAATTATTATTTAATTATTATTATATTATTATTTAATTATTATTATATTAATTATTATATATTTATAATTATTATATATTATTATATTAATTATTATATATTATATTAATTATTATTTAATTATTATTATATTATTTAATTATTAATTAATATTATTTAATTATTAATTAATTATTATTAATTATTATTATTAATTATTATTATTATTAATTATTATTATATTATTATATATTATAATTATTATTATATTATTATTATAATTATTATAATTATATAATTATATAATTATATAATTATATATTATTATAATTATATATTATTATAATTATTATATAATATATATTATATATATATTATATAATTATATATATATATATATATATACTTCGGCATCAAAAATTCATTTAAAAAATGTTTAGCAATTTTTTTCTGTTCGAGTGATATCGACTCTTTGATATTTTTAGGAATGTCGCGCATCTATCATCTCAACATTTAAGTTCAAGATATGAATTTTTCTAAAATTAATTTGCCATTAAATAGAAATAAAGGCATTTTATAAAAGAATATTATATAAATCTTGACATCTTTGTTGATTATTCTTTTTCAGTAATATGCGAAAACATAAAATATTCGATTAGCTAATTTATTTAAAAGAAGGCCTCTCAAGGGTGTGGAAGCCTTTTTTTTTTAGTTAATCAATCCAGGGATGAAGTAAAAAAATCTCCAAAGATCTGTGATTTTGAGGATCCTTTGGAACTTACGAATTAAAAATTACACCAAAGAATAAAAAAAATAGAGAAAGAAAGACAGATAGAAAAAAGATGGAAAGAGAAATAGAAAAAAAAAAGACAGTTTATACACACACGAGGAATCTCCAAATATTGATGATGTAAAATGTTTTTCATATAATGAGTCAATCGTGAAGCAAAAATGAAAAGTGTTTTTTTTTCCTTAGAGAAGGCACTTTAATCTATTGTTAGTTTAAAAAAGACACCAATCATTGATTTATTTCTATTTATTCGTGGATAATTATGTCTTCTTACCTATTTCAAAATGAAATCAAAAGATTAAGGTAAATGTAGAATATACGATTCCACGAAAGTATGGAATTAAATACACGACTATTTTTGTAAGCAACTGTTTTATAAGTAATTTTACTCAAATTTGAAAAATCTAAAAAACTTTACATTTGACCTCTGCTTAAAAACAAGAAAATATTTTTTCTTTAAATTTAATCAACTGTGTTTTGAAAGACATTTGCAATGCTGAGAATATGATAATTTTTAATAACATTAACTTCTTCAAATGTTTTGGTATGCTGATTGTTTAATATCTACGATCGTTCATTTGTAATCATCATAATTAAAAATGAATGATTTTTAACATTAAGTTGGCTTCATTTCAAGAAAGAGCAAACACTTTTAGACAACTTTTCAATTAGTTTCGAGCAGTACGGTCAAGTATTATTTCATTTTTTTCTACTTCCTAAATCCTCCAAGCAGATTCATTGGCTTCATTAGCCAGTTGAAAATATCAGTTCAGTTTGTTTTGGGCAGCCCGGTCAGGTATTGCTTTGTTTTCTTTTACTTCCATAATCCTCTAGGTAGATTCATTGGCTTCATTATCTAGTTTTGATTAACACATCAATTAGTTTTGAGCAGTGCGATCAGGCAATGTTTCGTTTTATTTTACTTCCATAATACTCCAAACAGATTCATTGGCTTCATTATCCAGTTTTAAATAACTCATCAATTAGTTTTGAGCAGTGCGGTCAGGCAATGTTTCGTTTTATTTTACTTCCCCAATCCTTCAAGCAGATTCATTGGGATCGATAACGAGTTTAAAATAACACTTTATTCAGACTGGGGCAGTTCGGTCAGGTATTATTTCATTTTCTTCTACATCCAAAATCCTCCAGGCAGTTTCTTTGGCTTCGTTATCAATTTAAACTAAGTCTTTAATTAGATTTCGGCAGTCCGGCCAGGTGTTTTTTTAAAATTTTCTGCTATTTTCCAAATCCTCCAAAACGATTCATTGGCTTCATTAGACAGTTTAAATAGTTGTGTGCAGTCTGGTGAGGTATTGTTTCGTTTTCTTATACTTTCTAAATCCTCCAAGCTGATTAATTGGCTTCATTAGCCTGTTTAAAATAACACTTCAATCAGATTTGGGCAGTCCGGACAGGTATTGTTTTATTTTCTTCTACTTCCTACATCCTTCAAACAGATTCATTGGCTTCATTAACCAATTTAAAATAACACTCAAATTAGTTTTGAGCAATCTGGTCAGGTATTGTTTTGTTTTCTACATTTTAAATTCTTCAAGTAGATTAATTGGGATCTTTAACCAGTTTAAGCGGATGTGCGTTGTGGTGCATTGCGTAGCGGCTCGGAACGAGAAATCGGGGAACTGAGTTCGAATTCCAGCTGAATTCATTGCCTTCACTTACGTGCAAATACCCTTGGGAAAGGTATTAATCCGTCTCTTCCTTCCAGTTATGGGTTAAATAACAGGACAGATTGGGTTCTATAGCCTTGGTCGGCAACCAGTCTACCGCAGAAAGCAATTGCAACCTACTGCGGGATAATCTTCTGCCCAGTCAGTCATGTCTCTTTTGAGACATGATCGCCCAAGCATGTATCACGTATGGCACTTAACTGACTGAACCAGCTTAAAATAACACTTTAATTAGATTTGGCTTCATAAGCCAGTTCCACATTAGCTGTTAAATACATTTGGGCAGTCCGGTCAGGCATTGTTTCATTTTCTTCTATGTTGCTGAAATATTTATTTAGAAAGCTTGTTGTCGGGAAGAGAAATAACTGAAGATGCAAAGTACGAACTGGAGTTGTTATTATCTATCTAGGAAGTCTTTTAACAGGTGACAGCATATGTGACACCGATATCCAAATGTGCATCGGAATAGCGGAAAATGAAGAAGATACAGAAAGCAACAGAAATGCTGTCTTACAGGAGAATGCTGAGAATACTATGCTCGGAATATATGAGCAAAGAGAAAGTTTGAGAGAAAATGGAAAAAAGATAACTATACTTAGAACCAGAAACAGTTAGAATTTTTTAAAGGAAAAATTCCTTTGTAGAATTTGACACTCGCAAGGAAGAACAAACAAATTGTTTGAGAGACAGTAGGACACAACGATTAACTTACCTAACAACATTGTGTAAATATATGACGAAACAACAAGGAGGAAGAACAAATATGTTAAAAACTACAAAAGATAAGAGGTTGTGGAAAGCTGTATTTGGCCACGTCGTAAAGAAACATAAAAGAAGTCTACTACAAGGTTATACATTTGAGGACCGTAATATCTATAGTAGTAAGGATCTGAGAAATTTGGTTTCAAGCTATCGCGTCTACGCGAGGCGTACTCTAAGACAAATAGACACATTCAGACGGTCATTAACTATGTGATTTTTTAATTTTCTCCAGCAAAGAATGGCTTAAAACACCGTTTCTCGTCCGATTACCGGTTAAGCGACGCTGAGCCCGATCAGCGACCGTTTGGAAATACCAGGTAGTGTAAAGTTTGATGTGGGGATAATGACGCAGAATTGTTAGTCAGAGAGCTGAGTTCCAATTCCAGTTGAGTTCGTTATATTCACTTACGGGCAAATACCTTTATCAAAGGTGTGAATTCATCTATTCACCCCCATTTATGGGTTAATTAATAAGACTTGCATGAATAAAACCATTATTTTCTCAAAAACAAAATTGCGTACAAAATAGTTAGATTTCGGCATTAAATAACCCATAGAGGTTGAACTGCTGCTAAAAACCAACCAACCAACCAACCAACCAACCAACCAACCAAGCAGCAAGAAACAACAATTTTAATAGCTACATTAAAAAGAAAAACGAATTACGACGACAGCCGTACGCGCATGCGCACAAGCGTAGATGGAAAGCAAAATAGCAGATCAGGAGAAATAATAAAATTAATACGAATAGAAAATGCAATCCATAATTCAGACGCTGCTGCAGCGTGCTCGGATAACTTCCAATAGGGCGAAATAACTTTTGAGTCATCATCAAAAATAAACGAGGGTTTGGGAGATGAAGCGATCCAAAGGGCGAGCAAGTGAAACGGAGGTGAGCGTGGGACATCGTGACGCTATATTAAGCCTGCTTCTATAAATAACATCGTTAGAAGTGGCAGAAGGTCGGGAGGAATGTCGGCCGATGAAATCGAGGCTTGTAAAGTCATTCCTCTGAATCCACGAAATCAATTCACATGTAATCTTTGACCCTCACCAGCCCAACACATTTTTTTTCATTCATTCTTTCCTATTAGCTTCTTAAATAATAAATAAAGATTTTCTGTAAAGACTAATCCTAAGTTTAGGTTTAAGAATATATATATATTCTCAAAAGTAAACTTAAGATTAGTCTTTTATAAATACATATATATATATATATATATATATATATATAGGTGTCCAGTCCGTAAACGCTAGGATAATCCAACAAGATTAACTTAATATAAAATATTAAGTGTTATATGTATATAGAGAGCTCAGTGGATGTTATTCAGAACAATATGATATTTATATTTATAAAGGAAAACTCAACACGTCATTTAAATTGGTTATAAATTATAATTAATTTCAGTGAGCTTAATTACCTCATTTCTTCAGACCACACAATATTCCTTCCATTTGGTACAAAAAATTTTACCGGAATAAGCATTTTCTTTAACTGAAGAGAAAGATAAAAAATGAAAATGAAAAAATAAGAAGAAAAAAAGGAGAAAAAGGAAAAGGGAGTCAGGGCATAGGCATTGGCGTCAGATCAGCTGGGGGTATTCAGACCAATTATATTCGCACATCTCCACATATACCTACAAATGTGACTCTGTGCTTATGCATATTTACCGACCTACACTTTTTCATGTCCACATACGAATCTTGCTTTCGTATACTCAAATATATACATTTCATAAAGACGGGATTTCCGCGCGTATAAATAGTGTTATATATATATATATATATATATATATATATATATATATATATATATATATTATGCTAGTAATTCTCACACATACTTCCAAAATACGCATATATTTTCATACTTACATACATCCTCACATCCATACGTATATATATACTCATAAATATACATACCATCATACATACCTTTATATATTTATGTCCCCATACAATTATTGTGTTCACACACTCGCAATTCTATTAGAAGCGGATCCACGCATGCATGTATACACATCCATATATATATATATATATGAGTATACAAGCAACTTTTTATATACCCCTATACATAAAGACAATGCACGCCTGTGTGCACTTATCCATCTACTTTTAACTCCCAAATGAGGTGGTATATTTTCTTTTCATACGTCTTAACAAACATTACACATATATATATATCCATATATACCGGCATACCTCATTCGGATTTTTTATACTAACCTGTACACATATGGATATAATTATCAGTACATGAAGGTATAATCAGTTCAAGAATGCACAACTGACTGCATCTAAGATTAACATAACCCACATATAATCAGGTTTTCTCACATGATGGAAAAACATATACATAATTAGATCCATTCTTATACATGAAATGCACTTATACTCAGGTGCCCCCTTATACACACAATAATACATACAATAATATATATAAACATGCTCAAAATTCTATAGAAGCGTGCACAAATTTAGGTGCACCCATATCTATGAGAAACATATCTAACCTTACACTTAGGTGCACCAATATACACTTGAAATATTTATATCGAAGTCATTATAGTGAACTAAAGTGGCTTAGTTTAAGACAGATTTCTTATTTATTTTGTCTGGATGTGGTGGAAGTGGCGTCGCTGTTAATGAGAACGATGTAGATAATTGTGGGGTGGGAGTTTAGAATGGTCTAGTCGTCCGTTCGTGGTTCTAGAGGTGCTGCTATTAGTTTAAGAGAAGGGTGTGGGATAGCTTAGTTTTGGGCAGGTCGCTTTTTTGTTTAGTTTAGGTATTTTATATTGGGATATATGTTTTTTTTTGTTTTTTGTGCAGTGTCGATTGTTTTTATTTTACTAATATTTATAGATAGATGGAATTACTGTTGGTGTGGTGTGGGATTTATTTTCTTTTGTGTCTACATTTTTTGTTCTATTTATTTAGAGGGTTGATTATGTGTATTTATTGCATTTTGGGGGAGTCGTGTGGATGAGGTGTGTTTTTTATTTAAATTCTAACGATAAATATTTGCGATGTTTGCATAATACTGCTAATTCGTTTCTACGACGGTTTAATAGTTCGCTACTGTTGGGGTACCTGTAAATAGTAGTAAAATAAAAGCTATCGGCACTGCACAAAAACAAAAAAAAACATATATCCCAATATAAAATACCTAAACTAAACGAAAAAGCGACCTGCCCAAAACTAAGCTATCCCACACTCTTCTCTTAACCCAATAGCAGCACCTGTAGAACCACGAACGGACGACTAGACCATTCTAAACTCCCACCCCACAATTATCTACATCGTTCTCATTAACAGCGACGCCACTTCCACCACATCCAGACAAAATAAATAAGGAACCTGTCTTGAACTAAGCCACTTCTCCTAATCCATATCTCTAAGACGGCCGACAGAATCAGAATAAGTTCCCAACCCCACTTTCACTTACATCATATCACCACAAATAAACTCTTTTCATCATTTAATTTTCATTTCAACTTTTTCACACGATGAGAAGCGCGCAAAGTAGCTTCGAAACGCGAAAACTTTTGTGTAGTGATACTATGAATTTATAAACCATTGTAACAACTAGTACAATATATATATATATATATATATATATATATATATATATATATAATTTATTTGTTTGAACATCATTTTTAATCGATACACGTATTTGAGTAGTTATTCTGTTTTTAATCAATCAGCATATTTTTCATACTTATTTCTTCCGGTCTGATTATTTACGATAAATTTTCCACGGTCGAAGTTAAATTAATCATTATATAACACAATTTTCGATTCTATTACTTAACTTCAATTAGACTGTGAATCATTCGTGGTCGAGTGATCTAAGACTCACCAGATCCATTAGTGAGTTCCCCTATATTGTTAGGAGTCACAGGTTCGAATCCTGCCGAATGTCACACATTTTCATAACAAAATTTATTGCTTGCTTGGAATGAAATAAAAAAACCCCAAAAAAAACCGAAAGAACATTCTCGCCAACTCAATATTCTGTTTGAAGAACGCATTATCTGAAACAGACGGTCACCATTCAGTCTCGGGTGTAACGATAAACTACATCGGGAAGCAAAGCTTCTAACCGGAAGACTGGAAGTTTGAGAAGCGTAGAATCATCTCTTGATTGCTGTTATTCCAGGTTCACCATGACCTGCGGTGGTAGCACTAATTAAGGTAGTCTTGAACATGACAATAAACTACATCCGGCAGCAAGGCCTCTGATCGGGGATTGGAGGTTTTGGGTAGCGTCAAAGCAACTCCTAATTGCTGTTGTTCCCAGTTTCAACCTGACCCAGGGTGATTGAATCTGTTAGCGTCTCAGTTCTTAGCAAATAATGACCCCCACGTAAAAAAACTACGAAAGTATATAAATACATTTTATAGTAAAAATACCAGGAATACCATTTTATACTAACATTACTAGCAATTCATATTTGAAGTGAAATTGCCATCATTAGCTATTTACAGTAAAATGATAATCATTTTATCTGTAGCTGAAGGCATACAACTGCGTTCAAAATATTAAGATTTGGCATGAAATAACCCATAGAGGTGTTGATATGCCGCTAAAAATTCAGAGAAACCTAACTACGTCTCTATTTGCACTCACGCACCCACAAACATATACACACACACATAGTGATAGTTAACCATCATAGAAAATCACACCTACCTCCAATTAGCATGGACCAGACTTGCCTCCCAGAGAGTAAAACACTACGCCTCCTTGGCCTCACACTCTCAGCGGACCTCAAGTGGAATGACTATATCGAATCCATTGCTAAATCCGCTGCTATGAAAGTCGGTTCTCTGTGCAGGGCCCGGAAGTTTTTCCCGTCTGAATCTATCCTGCACATATATAAATCTACCATCTGTTCGTGTATTGAATACTGCTGCCACATCTGGTCGGGTGCCCCTGCTATTCTCCTCTGGGTTCTTGACAAAATACAACGGAGAATCTATAATGTGATCGATACCGGCTGCAGTCACTCTCTCACCGGCGTGACGTGGCTTCCCTGTACCTCTTCTATAAATACTTTCACGGCTTCTGCTCCGATGAACTTTTTTTTTAATCATGTCACTCCAAGTAAGACATTTCACTGCTACTATAGCGCAGGTGTTTACATAGAGCGATTGGGTGTAGGAAATGTCAGAAGGAGGGTGATAGACGAGTTAGGATGTACATAGGGAGAGAGTTGGAGAGAATGGGTGTGAGTTAGTGTGTTAGGAGGTGTCTATTGACCCTACATTTAAACTCATGGAGGTTGTAGCCGTCGGGGAAGCAAGCATGCGGAAGGGAATTCCACAGGCGGGAACTGCGAGAAAAGAAGCTGTTGGAGTAGAAATTGCGGTTACATTTCATCGGTTTAACTGTAAGAGCGTGGGACCTAGTTGCCAATCTAGTATCTTGTGCAAATTCACATCTAGGGGGCACCAGTGATTTAAGTTCATCAGAGCCATGAAAGTATTTATAGAAGAGGCATAGGGAAGCCACGTCATGCCGGTGAGAGAGTGACTGCAGGCGGTCAGCTAAGTCGGTATCAATCACATTACAGATTCTTCGCTGTAAGACAAAATGTCAAGAACCCCGAGGAGAATAGCAGGGGCACCCGACCAGATGTGGCAGCAGTAGAACTTAGATCACTTAGACATCTCCTAACACACTAACTCGCATCCATTCTCTCAAACACTCTTCCCATCTACCCAACCCTCATCCTCAATATCCTTACCCGTCTATCACCTTCCTTGTGACATTTCCTATATCTAACCACTATTTCTTATCACCTTCCCCTATGTAACCCCCTGCGCAATAGTGGCAATGGAATGCCTTGCTTGGGGTGAAATGATTAAAAAAAAGTTATTAGCGAAATCTTGATCTTAAATTTTTACTGCATCTACTTTTTCACTGCACTTAATTTATGGATGAATATTAATAATATGCCATTTGATATTATCAATATTTATCAATGAATTAAGTGCAGTGACAAAGGAGATTGCGTAAAAAATAGTATGTTTTAGTGCTACATAATATGTACACAAATACAAATAAAGCATGCATGTTAAATTCTTCGCCTTATTGATCATCAGATTATATGCTACTCTGTGTGGGCCTCTCACACTAAGAGTGGTAACAATGATTTGATAATCGATTTAGTTGTGAAACTGGTGTCACCATCCAGAGTTGAGTTCTATGTCCTCACTGTTTATATCTACAAACACACTATACCCGCTATTGGCCACTCTACCCTGGTAAATATAGAAAGCTTTAAATGGCGCATTTTTTGGTTAGTTGTTGATCCGGTCGTCGAATGAAGTAACCTCCTTAGTATATATAAAATATATTGACATATTCCAGACTCTTTCTTTCCAGATAATTTTTCTTTCAACATATTGTTACTTAAAGGCATAATAAAATGATTACAATGAAACAATGTCAAGTAATCTTACTCTATGAGTACACACTAGGAAAAAAAAAAGAAACTTTTGAATTGAATCATTACATCTGATGAGAAATGGATACTCTTTTATAACAGTAAGAAAATAAGCCAATGGTTACATGAAGGTGAATCATTAAAACAATAGCAAAAAACTTTCACTGCACCCTAAAAAGTTAATGATTTTTGTATGGTGGTCTTTCAAAGGGGTTTTTCATTGTTCATTCTTGCCTCAATAAAAAGCAATAACAGCGACCTCGTATTGTGGAGAAATTTAACGTATGCACGAAAATTGAAAAAGAAACATCCTAGGTATGTGAATAGGAATAGTCCGATTTTACTGCACGACAACACACGACCGAATAAACTGTCTAAAAGCTGCATAGCCAGAAATATGGAATTTCGTCTCATCCTTCATATTCACCTGATAGCTCTTCTACTGATTATCACTTATACATTTCGAGAAATTTCATACGCTATAAATTATCCTCTAATAAGTAAAAAAGCATTTGAACTATGTTTCACACCCAAAAATGATAATTTTTTAAAAGATGGGATCAAGAATTTAGATGTACGCTGAAGAATTGTCATTCATCAATATGGTGCCTATTTCAACTAAATAAATTTAGTTAACATTTCAGAAGTGTTTTACTAATTTCCTATAAAGTGCATCTTTTCAAGTGCGAGAATCTAATATATATATATATGTGTGTGTGTGAGTGTGTGTATGTACGTACTTATATATATATTCATATGGACTGATGATTGCCTCTGAGTGTTGACTTCAATGTCCACTTTTATATTTACATACGCCCTTTAACTGACATTGAGCATTTAACCCATAAATTTAGCACACCTCAAAACTATATATATATATATATGTGTGTGTGTGTGTGTGTGTGTGTGTGTGTGTGTGTGTGCCTTTAGTTTTGCTTATTTTCTTTTTTCTTTTTAATTGTAACATCTTTATTCCTACCTTTTTGGTCCCTTCATCTCGCATTTTTCTTCTTTTTTTTTTTTGTTTTTTTGTTGCCCCAATCAAAAACGTTGCCTCAGCTCTATCCGGTTTCCATGATTCTCTACGCGCGCGACGCCATGATCAATTTAATGACGGTGATCATCAAAGAATGTTCAGGATTATTGATTATTTACCGCCAGTCGTTGTCCACCTCAGAAGTCGTCGGGCGTATAAACAGATCCGCTAATAAAACTAACCTTTTTGGGGTGGTGATGGTGAGGTTGGGAGTCTTTCCTAAGATTTCTATGTTTTAAGATTCCGTGATGAAACACTTCAGCGTGTTCGAAACTATAGTGAACGCGCGAGCGCACACACAGGCACACTTATTGCATTCCATCACAAGCGAAGCAGAACCGAGTAGATAAATGCGTTGGTTGAGTCCAGTGAGTTGACCCAAAGAGTTGTGAGTTCAGTACCTAGCTATGCAGAGATGAACAAATAACTTGGGGAGTTGATTTAAAAGAGAGATAAATAATACTGAGTTATCTAGATGAAGCTGGGCTAGTGGAACTAGAACAATCTACACCAGTAAACGAAGTAAAGGGTTCAGTTTGAAATTCTAATCACATGAAGAAGGTAGAGCATACAACGGTCGCAACGTCGTAAATATGGACAACGGTCCGAACAATGTAAATAATGCAAACAAGCGAAGTAGAACATTCTACTAACTATTTACACTGAATATGTAGAAAGGAGAATGAAATGAGAGGCAGAGGCAGAAAATTGAGACGAACATAAAAGACACGAAACTCATGTTTATTTTATTTATTTTGTTTTCTGTTCTTCTCTCCACACTTCCAGAAAAAAAGAAAAAAAAAATTTTGTCAACAATTACAAAAGTACCCCGGCGAAGGACATAAAAGAGAAAAAAAAACCCTGCTTAATTGCAAATACTTATGCAAATGAACTGTTGAGCGCCTACCAAGATAGGTTTTTTTCCTTTCCTTGCTGAATGTTTTTTATGCTAGAGGAAAAAAAGATAAGTCTGTAAAATATTTAAATGGTCACATAGAAATTAACGGAACAACGGTATCTCGAAAGATCTAAAGCAGTAAGTAGTTCGTCTTATTTTTATTAATTGTCTGTCCATTTTTTTTTTTACAAAGGAAAAAAATCTGTCTAGATTTTTCTTGTGTACCCTCCCCTTGGTACACGGGTTTTCAAAGCAATAGTAATTGCTGTCATTTTTTTCTGTTTTGTGTGATCTTTCATCTCTTTATTCTACATGTTATAAAATCGCTGTCATTTATTTTTTATTTAAATATGGAAGAGTTCCAAAAAATAATTGTCCAAATGTTAAAGGTCTAGATGGACCATCAACAAAAATCAGATGAAAGAGCAGAAATTGGAATAAAGATTCCTCAAATTACAGTCAGGCCAACAAACAGAACAGCAACTTCAACAACAAAAAAACGAAGAAAGACAGCAACTCTACCAACAAAAATCAGACGAAAGACAGCGACAATTGTTTATGAAGCTACATAAACAACAAATAGAATTCCAACAATTTACACTTCAGAAAAAAGAACTACAGCAAAAGCAACTTGAAGAATTACTTGTAAATTCATTTAACGGCTCTAAAAACTCTGAAAAAGATAAGACATTTTCCCAAAGTACAATCTACAACTCGATTGAAACATTCGAATACGTACCAGAGAAAGACAAAACATTCGAGGCTTTTTACAGGTGCTATGAAGATATTTTCAACGTAGACTGTGAACAATGGCCTAATGAGAAAAAAGTACGTCTGTTATTAAGAAAACTGGGAACTATCGAACATAGTAGGTTCGTAGACTACATGTTACCCAAGAAAACTACGGCCCTGAATTTTTCAGAGACTATTAAGCTCCTTTCGGAACTATTCGGGCCTAACATAACCTTTTCCACAAATTTTGGAAATACTTGAACACAGTCAAGGACAACCAGCAAGACGTTTGCAGCGTCGGTAAACAAGCTCTGTAATGATTTTAAACTAGCCGAGCTGACTGTCGACGTTTTCAAGTGCTTAATATTCGCACAAGGTCTAGTATCAGTAGAAGACGCCGACATCAGACGTCGGGTACTTACCAAACACGAAAACGAACAGGGATTGACTCTCCAAAAATTGGCAGAGGATTGTCAAAGAGTAATTTCTGTCAAGTGTGACTCAAAAACGATCGAGGAATCAGGTGTGCCTCAGTTTAGAAAAATCAGAAGCAACCCAACCTCTAATTCTCCGCAAAAAGACAAAAGGCAAATCTCATGTCCTAAATCCCGCAATAAACAAAACACGAATAGAATAAAGAAACCTCCCGGACCATGTTACCATTGTAGAAAATGGCATTGGATGAAATTCTGTCAATCCAAGAAGAAAACATATTGCAAAAATTGCAATAAAAATAGTCATAACTTAACTCCGTGCTGGTACGCCAACAAAACGAGGAAACACAAAAGTAAAATTAGGCAAGCCCAATCAGACAACATAGTCGATAGGAGTTTAAGGAAATATGTGACTGTCGATATTTTCAATAACTCTATAAAATTCCATCTTGATACGGGTTCTGACCTATCAATCATCAACTGGCGTACTTGGCGAAAGTTAAACAAGCCAACCCTATTAAAGGCGGATAAAACAGCAAAGACCGTAACTGGTGAGAATATTAACATCTTAGGCGAGGTGATTGATCCTTACAATAACACTAAATGGAGTTTCCAAAAAGCTGAAAGCCTACGTACTAAAAAATTCGGATAACCTATTCAGAACGGATTGGATAGAAAAATTCCATCTATGGGATTGCCCAATGAGCACTTTTTGCCGAAAAATAGAAAGTACAACGTTCAATTCGGAAAATCTCAAAAAAGAACTCAAACAACAATTTCCCCAGGGTTTTTCTTAATTAAAAGGTAAGTTCAAGGTGAAGGACGGTGCAATATCAGTTTTCAAAAAGAAACGGAATGTCTCTTTCGCTGCTCTAGAGAAGATCAACAAAGAATTAGATAGACTCGAATAAGCGGGTATTTTATCAAAAACAGATTTTAGCGAATGAGCAGCACCTACGGTCTATGTCAAAAAGAAGTCCAACCAAATACGAGTATGCGCAGATTTTTCCACAGGGCTAAACGATGCCTTGCATGATCACCATTATCCCTCCCCAAGTCCTGAAGAAATCTTCAACAAATTGAATGGCGGAAAAATCTTTTCCAAAATAGACCTCAGATAGAGGCGGATGAATAAAATTCCAAATTGCTCTGCATAAACACCCATAAAGGTCTGTACAAATATAACAGACTGGCTTTTGGGGTCAAGGTTTTCAGCAGGTCATGGACGCCATGCTGGGCGACCTTGACTACGCAACAGCCTATTTGGATGATATACTGGTGACCAGAGGACCAGAACCATATAATAAACGTATTCGAGAAGTTACAAGAATAGGGGCTTAAGGTTAAGGAAGCAAAGTGTGACTTTTTCTTACCAGACATCAAATACCTAGGTCACATTATAAATAGAGACGGTCGTCGGCCGGATTCAGAAAGAGCTAATGCGATCAGAAACATGCCGGCCCCAGTTAACATTTAATCGTTACAAAGCTTCCTCGGCCTTGCTAACTTCTACCAAGGTTTCATTAAGGACATGCAGAATTTTAGAGAACCTCTCAACGAACTCTTAAAAAAGGATAACGCATGGTTATGGACCTCTGAATGCCAAGACGCATTCGAGAAGATCAAGAAAATACATACTTCGGATCTCTCCCTCACCCACTACAACCCTAATCTCGACATCATAGTCGCAAGTGATGCAAGCTCATACGGCATCGGTGCTTGCATTCTCCATAAACTGCCAGATGGTTCGCGAAAAGCCATGGCACACGCATCTAGATCTTTACTACCAATGCTCTCAAAAAAAAAATCAAGTTCGTTTTTAATAAACTCATTCCACGGCAAGTTCAAGAAAACCATCTTACTCCCTAAGAAATACTTTAATCCTGGCTTTTTAACTTAAGGCTTACAAAAACAACATTACATTCTGGGAAGTAGGCAGCATCAAACAGAGAATTGGCGAACTGGTCTATATTGTCCAGGGACCGAGAAACACCCACAAACGCCATATGAACCAGCTCAGGAAATGAACCTGAGAAAGCACCACAAAAATTTACAAAGAGCCGATCGACATAATATTCGAACATTTCGATCTTGACACGCCCCAAGTCTCTCCGGAAATACGACGCTCGGGGAGAAAGAGAAAATGTACTCTACCACTCGACGTGAATTCCAAGAGGAAGAAGTATTAACAGTTTTACTTTTTTCTTTTCCTTTCAAAAAAAAAAAAAAAAAAAAAGAGGAAAACTCTTGGGAGTGGGGTGTTGTGAGACCGATACTTACCTACTCTCCAGTACTATATTACTATGTGAATGGTAGTATTATGGTAGTAGCACTAGTAGTGCGCAGCCGCGTACGACTACCAATACCGGACACCACTGGATAGTAAGCTCCGCTTACTCTTACTCTATTCTTTGTAACCTTTCTGTTTAATATATCTTTCTTTACCCGTGTTCCGTGTTTTCCTTCCGTAGCTCCCACTTTGGGTCCACATCACATTTATTTATACTGTTCGAGCAATTCAGTAAGTGAAATTCAGTTTTGTTTTTAGCAGTTAAAACATAAGGTTGCTTTCTTTAGCTTGAGCCGCCCATGGCCCGGGCAGAAGCTAAATCTGTCTTCACAGCAGGTTACAATTACATGGTGCCGCTTCCTTTTCGGGAGATATATTTTCCAGATATAGAGTGAAACTCCAGTTCGTAGTCTTCAACTTGGGAAAACCCAAGACTCGCTGTTTCCCGTTCGTGGAATATGTGCTCGCCAGAGACATAGATGAATCCGGCACGTTTGATTCTGGAGTCCTAAACACAGGAGTATCTACATATTACATATAAGAATCTTTTTTTTGTTTCTTCTTAGACTCTGTTTTGTGTAGATATGTGTGATATATTATTCTCCGAGTGGAACATGTTTATATATAATTTTGTGTATGTATAGGTGATATAAAAGTCTCTCTGAGAACAAAGCATGTTAGTCATTCTTTTTTCTTTCAGTCATCCCGTTCCGACCATGAACTACAGTGTTATTATATCACTAATATAATAATGCCTACAACGAAGTAAATACCAATAGGAGAATTGATCTTTCTGTCATAGCACTCCCGTCGACGGGATAATAATAATGGCTAATGTTTACGACATTTTTAGATGAGGCGTTATCTTTTGTATGTGGTTTTATTTTTGCATGTTCTTTTGGTATGAGATATCTCCTAAATAATTGTAAATTTAAATATATATTGTAAATTCGGTAGTTATACATATTTTGTAGATTTTGTATAGGTATCGTTACTGCCGTGCCTGATGTTTCTTACGCATGCGTAGAAGGGTAAGAAACTAGAATTTACAAAATTATGTTTTTTATTTGTATCTCTGTGTTATACATCGACCACTTTGGATAATGAACAACCAAGAAAAGTTTCTGTTCCAATTTCCAAGACAGAATTTGGAACAGAAACCGAGTAGGAAGACATATACCGAAAAAGGCTCTATACATCAACCGAAACGCTATGAGTTCAAAAACTAAGAGAAGCATGCTAGTCGGAAGAGGAAAATCAGTAGCCATTAGGGTTAAAACTGGATTTTATATTTGTTTAATATTGAAGCGTACACACACACACACACACACACACACACACACACACACACACACACACACACACACACACTCACATTGCTTACTTAATAAAAGTACATGTAAATTAGGTAAGATACGGTTTGAAAAAATAACTCTCGTTATGTTACTTGAGTAATGTTAATTAAGTAATTCATTTTGCTAAATTTCTTTTATTCAGTTTCAAAGATTTCACCTGAGTTCTTTTCTTGTTCCCGCTTTGTTTAATTCAATATCGTTTTTAATTTTCTCTTTTCTCGTAGTAAGCTTTCTCAGCTGCTCATCATTACGTTTCACATTGGGTCTCTTCAGTTAGAAGACCATTTATGCGATGTCTTTACATGTTTTCACGATGCTGTTTCGTAGAGTTTAACCTGAAAGTTCTTTTTTTAATAATTCCCCTCCAAGCAAGGCAAGACTGGCTCTAGTGTTTAGTGGGTTACAGTGAGAGGAAAAATAGGTACAGGATGTATTAAAGAAAGGATGAAAGATAAATGGGATTCAAGAAGATAGAAAATGGCTATTGATGTTGCATTTAATTTTTGGAGATTGTAGCTATCAGGGAAACAAGTAAACGGAAGCGAGTTCCAAAGGCGGGAAGTGCATGAAAAGACATTATTAGAGTAGAAGTGGCAGTTATATATAAATATTTTAGCGCTAAAAGAGTGGTACCTTGATGCCAATCTAGTAGCACGCTTAAATTTGCCTGGATGGGACACCAGTAAAAAAAAAAAATAGTTTATCAGGGCAGTTTTCTTTTCTTTTCTTTTATTTGTAGAAAAGACAGATAGAAGCCACGCCACAGTGGTGAGAAAGTAACTGAATATGTCAGGACATATTATATTGCAAATCCTTCTTTGGATCTTGACGAGAACATCGAGATGAATAGCAGGAGTAGCACTGGTCTCAGAAAATAGTTAACCCCACAAACTTGGATCAAAAGATCATGAAATTGTAGAAATACGTTTTTACAGTGAGGTACCAGCAATACATTTTCATAGTAAAAACATTACCAGCAATACATTAAAAATATAACCATAAATACATTTTTGTAAATGAAATTAATAATGATTTCAAGAAAATTAAATTTTTGCATTAAATAACCCATAAAAAATTTATATGCCGTTAAACAAGCAAATCAAACCTCGCACCTACGCTCCTTAATAATAGACACATACTCCAATTATGTATTCTTTAAAGCTTGTTACATACAAAGTTTCGTATATTTCGAAAACAAAACATGATATCTTCACCAGTTCAATGGGTAGCTTTCATCCGTATAACTCCTTGTTCTATGGAGAATTTAAATTATCTGATGCAGAATCGAAGTTCCATGCCCTTGCTACGGGTGGCCAATTCTATTTTCTTAAAGCAGACACCGTCGAAGATCTTTCGCAAGAACTTCCTGACAGTCATGATTATCTAGAAAATGAGAGGAACATTGACAGGTTTAACATTACTTGACTACACGAATCAATATTGTATTGAATTGCAAGGCTGTAAAGTAGTCTAGAAACAATAGCTTCCCAAAATATTACTAAAGTGTTAATGTAATCAAATAACAAGCATTCCGATTAGAATATAGAGACGTTTGATATCTCTGCAAAAGACAAGAAAATGTGATCAACATATATATAATCTCTTGATGCGTATAGAAAAAAATAGAAGGCCCGAGAACCAAACAAGGTAGTGGATTACGGCTAAAATATTTATGATGAATGGTGGGTAATATAAACAAAAGCGGGATAGGTATGAAGCAAAGATTATGAAAATAAAAGACTCACCTTTCACTTGAAGAAATAAAGATAATAGAGTTCGGAGAAACATCCACGTGGGAGAAAGTTTCAGAAAATTGAAGTTTTAGGAAGAATTTGTCTATGTAAACATTTTCCCTTAAGGTTTTAATGAGGAAAAATGATGATGTTTCGGCATCATGGAAGTAGCATGACAACTCTAAGCTATAGAACTCTGGAAATATAGACAAACAAGCAATAGATATGTGGCATTAATTTGTAGGAATATGGTTGAAAAATGATGAAGAATGATTCTCCCACATTAAGACCGCTTAAACTAGTTTGAAATTTGCCAAGACTGAAAATTGAAAGTTGAGAAGCTATAGCCCAGGCATGTCAGCAATAAACCATTTTGGATCTAATCTGACATTTTCAAAGCTAAAGAAAGGCAGAAGGACTATAAAGTTAGGAATGAGCAGGTCCAGCCAAAATATGACTGCAATACTGAAACTTTTATCTACTCAGACTCTTTCAAGCTTAAAGGGTGGCAAAAAGATTGAAATGTTAGTATTGAGCTTCTCAAACAAGACATGTCAGTAATATTTCAATTTTGATCCAATCTGACTCTTGTGAAGACAAAACAGATTATTGCTAGAGTGATAGAATAATGCACCGACCATTTTTCTGGTTTCTTTGATAATTTTTATGGTGACTTACCCATATGACACATTGAACTCTTTCGAACTATATATAAATAACAGCTCTGTTCTGTAGAGCAGAGTGGAAGAGAGAGTGAGAGCGGAATCTATTCTAGCAGACTAACCGTCACGCTAATAATCTCTCATTGGTATATGTTTGTACTACTGTCTTTGTAATATATTTGTTTAACACTATTCCGCTTTTGTGTCTTTATTTCTGGTCCCAACGGATCACAAAAACGTGGTGACAAGGTTACAAGAACCTGATGACGAGGATTCTTACGGACCACACGAGATTTCTTATGGGCGACGAGGATTCATAAGGACCCTTGGGGACCCCAAAAGGACTGCTTGGAAATTGTCAGTATTGGTTCAATATTGTACGCACGGAAATCTATTTTCGTCACACTTTGTTCTATTAAACAGTACTTGGCAATTCAGAAAAGAAAACCAAACGAAAAGAGAAAAAAAAATTCTATTTTTGTTACATTTTGTTCTACTCAGCAGTAATCCAGAAAAGGAAACCAAACGAAAAAAAACGTGTAACTAACTTACACTGAACTTGAACGCGAGCCGCTAAACTACGAGAATTCACGTTTTTTTATGGGAAAAAAAGCACTCGTGAGTGAGAAATTAAAGTTATTTTTATTCACCTTCAATTAATTGCTATTTTCGTTTTGCTGAGTGAGTAATAATCTAAACTTTTTTGGTTATTCAAAGAAAATAAAAATTTTCATTGGAATTTAATTTATGTTCGGGTATCTTTAAAAAAATAATAAAAAAGACAAGTATACACATGGATGAATATGCTATACCAAACTCTGCCGTCAACAAAATTAAAAATAAGCAACGCACATGCACATGGGGGAAATTAGAAATATAATATGGCGACAATTTGCCCATTACACCTTCTATGCTTCGATCATTATCAGAGTAAAGAGCTAGAAAAAAGTTATTGTTCATTTTACTTGTGAAGAATTATACCAAATAAAGAAAAAATACAAATATTAATAAAGTGAATCGTTCATACTTACCTACCGTAAAGAAAGTCGCAAGTAAATCGAATTAGGTTCTGATAAGGTGCACCACTTGTTAGGCTTGGTTCAGGCAGATTAATGTATGCTGTAAAAATAAGAGTTTGATGTACCAGATATGTTATTTATATTTACAGTCCAGTTTGCTTGTGTTCTGAGTTATTTTCACAGCCTTATTGAGTGTTTTCTTTCTGTGGCCGTCTACCTGACCAATAACCACATATGACCAGCTTTGTGGTGTAAAATTTTAGTGATTCATCGTGGTTCCAATTCTGGTAAAGACGAGAAATTTTTTCTTCTTTTTCTACTTTTACTTCAGTCTTTTGTTCTTTTTTTCTCATTTGTTTTACTTCTGCTTCCTTTTCAGCGTCATCGATTAATCTTTGCTTTTTCTTCTTTTCACATTTCTCTCATTTTTTTCATTTGTTTCTTATTTTCTTTGTGATGTCTTGTTGTCTTACTTTCTCTTCGCTTTTCTTTCTTTCTTTTCATTGGGTGTTTTCTCTTTTGTTAAATTCCTTTTACAATTTACATTTACAAATTATTTCCTAAACTTCGCTCTCATGTTACAACGCTGAAGTATAAGGGGTCTCAATGAAGATCGAACTCGCTTCCGTCGTAATCTAATAAACAATATTTTTAATGGCGACATCACAGCAATGCATCCTCCTGAATTTACTTAAAGAATTACTCATTTTTTTTTTAATATTCTTGTTTTAAATTTTGAGAAAGTTACTGAATATTAATACAGTCGCCTGAAGATGACCGGTGGGTAGATCGGTCGAAATGTGTGTATAACAACCAAGATGAGATTGTGGGTCCCAAAACCTAGGTATATAATAAAAAATCATGAAATAGTTTCTGTAGAGAAAGAAAGAAAATGGAGTACCTTATAGAGTTTTTCTACGTGTAGCTTAGACTTAGCATGAGATAGAAAGTATGAGGCACTCAGTGAGAACCGAACCAACTCTCCAGTCGTAATTGATCTAAGAAGACAAGCTTGTTAACCATTACACCACGTCGAAATGTTCAAGAGTACATAATGAATAAATGCATTTGTCAAAACATATATGGTTCTCTGGGAATTGTGAATTTAATCTCTATGAGTGAAAGTGTTTAAAATCATATACTTCAGAGTGAGTTCAAACCTCACTGAGTGCCCCACACATTCGGCCCTATGCCACATCTAATCTACACTTTAAAAAATCATTTGGCATCTCAATATCGTGTAATGGTTAGAAAACTTGCTTCGGTAGAATTAATTACGAATCATTAGGGGATTTGATCCTCACTCGGTGCCCATATTTTTGGCCATGTGCCACATTTAAGCTACGCGTAGAAAATCACCATGTTCTCAAATATAGTGCATCAAACCTTTTGTGAAATATATCCCCCTAATGATATACATAACAATGAGAACAATCTAAACTTCAGGATTGGTTCAAAATTCCAAGGTTACAGAGTCTGAAAGTCACCTGAGGAGGACTGGCGGGAACAACGGCCGAAACATTGTCAGTTTAACAAGAAACATCAGATTTTTTGGGGGAGGGGGCTAAATAATGAGAATTATTCATTTAAAAAATTTCAGAAAAATATATTTTCTTTCAATTTCCGTTCTTTCTTTCGGCTTTTGTATTTTTTCTTTGCTGTCTTTCTTTTCCATTTTATTTCTTTACCCAATCGTGTAACCCTTTCTTTTATATTTACTTTCTTTATTTATCCTCTTCCTTTAAACATATATATATATATATATATCCTCCTCCGTTTCTACCTTTTTCTTTCTTTCGTTCTTTCATTTCATTTCTTTCTTTACCTCTTAGCCAGTAAAAGGAGAAAAATACTTGTTAAAAGTTTTGATCCGTATTTCTTTGGTTTGGTTTGAAACTATCGGATTTTCGGTCAAATAGACATTTTTAAGGACTGCATCGGGAACTTGTTCATTCGAAAATGACAAAGCCGACACACCCATTTCCACTATGCCAACAAATATCATAAATATAATCGCAGTAAGGGTAAGACTGGTGAGCGGCACTGATCTACTTCCCCATTTTGTGAGCATTTGAAGAATCATTGAAGAAGCTTCATTTCACAGAAAAAGGCTCCCTCTTAGCATTTATTTCAGAAATTCAAAGCATTAGCACGGGAACACACACACATACACACGGATTTAAACACAAACGTTTATATATATGTGTGTGTGTGTGTGTGTGAGAGAGAAGAGAGTATGAACAAGTGAGACAAAGTTTAATTTACATATCAAGGATCGTTACTATTTTTTCTCTACACAATTACTTCAATGGCCGTACATTCTCTTGCTTCGTTTTTCTCTCCAGAATCTGTATTACAAATCTATATCTACCATTTGTTTATGCTTTGAATATTGCTGCCACATATGATCCGGTGCCCCTGATATTTATTTAGAGCTCGGATGAGCTCTTTGTTATGGTGTCTAGACTTTTTAAAATTTAAGCGACGAGGTGTCATCAATTTACAGATGAGTTGGTTAGATGTAACCACAAATTCTATGTTAACAGATTCTTTCCTTGCATTTATCGCTTGCGGAATTTCTTTTCAGCTCATGCTTTCTAATCTCCAAAAATTTCAATGCAATGTTAATCGTCATTCACTGTCCTCCTGATTACTCTTCTTTTGTTCTCGCTCCTGAGCAATATGTTTAAATCTTCCGCACCTATTAACCGCCTGTGTTTTAGTAGCTTTACTACCTTGCATGGGGTGAACTCGATTAAAATATTAAATAAATAAACAAATAAAACAGATATTTTAAGCAGAATTTGCATGATATATTCGTTGTATAAGGGAAATATACATCTTATATTTATCATGTAAATATATCTTGAAAATGTCACCAACATCTGTAGTTTAAGAGAAATGTTCTCAAAGATTTTGATTTGCTTAATAAAATCTGACTTCATGTAAATGGCAGTCTTTTCTGACATTGCTTTTACAGTTCGTTGGACGCCAGCTAAACCAGATCAATAACCGGTATCTGCAAAGAATAAAGCCCACATTGAAGGGACATTACTGAAAATATGGAAACGGTTAATTTTGTAACTGATATAAAAACGTCTGTATTTTTAGGGTTTTCCGAGAAAAGCTGGAAAACAAAAGAGAATCGTCAAGAAGACACCAGAAAACAAACAAAATGACGGTAATAACGTAATGCTGGAAAAATAGCGGAACCGACGTTGCGATTGTTAATAGTTATTGCAAGTTATAAAAGCGACACGAAATGATTTCAGATCACAGTTTGCGATCAATTGCTTCTATCAGGTACATCTGCACTCTTATATTCACTACATCCAGCAGTATAAAAATGTGGACCAAGAAATGTTTTAGTGATTTTTTGCCTGTCATTTGGAAATTTATGCACCAATAATGTTGCAAATGCCCGCAATGAATAATCATAACAAAATAGATCAATATTTAATAAGATCAGTTTTATCAGCATTCGGTTGTTCAATATTGATAATCATTGGATCATTTAGATTCTGTAGAAAATCTATAAAGAGCAAATTCTACTGTTCCGTGATGATAAACTTTCTGTTAGTTTGGATTATGTAAAACACTAAAGGTCCTCGATCGGGTCCATGTTTACCAGCAGGTGAATGGATACTTAATGTATTTTATCGTTTTCCGAAAAAGATTGTCTTTGTTTACGTTAGTATATAACACAGAGTATATATATATATATATATATATATATATATATATATATATATATATTAAGAATCGGGAAAGATATGTTGTTCAAAAGCACTATTCGGGCTTTGTTTGATCGGAAGTCCTACCTGGCCGAAAGATCAAGGCACGTCAGACCCCCACCACTAGAGGATGCAGGTTTAAATCTTGCTGAAGGGCGCATATTGATTGAACATTCAGTCTGGTAGATGTAAATAAATATACTGTTTAATAATAAAAACAGAGTATCTACTCTAATATGAGTATTCATCAAAAATAAGTTTTAAACAAAAACAATAATATCATATATGTATTGTGACGTAAATTAATAAATTTACATATAAGGAGGGTGTATATATGTATGGTATTATTATTCCGGTGTTAATAAAACAGTGCTTAACGTATGAACAGAGCTGTATTATATATATATAATAATAAATATACGTCTATGGTACGACTAGGAGTTTCATGCGTTATGCAATCATCAGTGCGTTTAAATTTTATAAAATCAAGTTACTGCTTTTTTAATAACAAGATTAAAAATTTAAATATTCTACGGTTACATGTAGATAAAAATTTAAAATTAAAATTTAAATTAAAGTAATAAAATCTAGAGAGAAGAAATCAATGAGTAAATTATGCGTTTTATAAATTTAAATATTCAAATATTACATGTACATAAAAAATGTAGTGAAAATAAAATTTTAAAATTTTAAATTCAAATAAGATAAAAGAAAAGAAAAGCAAAATGAAAAGAAAAATTAAGAAGTAAAATTATAGATTATTAAACCCTTCAAAAAACTACATGGGTAGAATTAGCAAAATTATCCTCAAAAGAGCTTCCACATTAACTCAGAATGCCTTAGGCATGAACCAATGGAAGAATACCGCCGAATCAATTGATTGGTTCAAAAAAATAAAAAACAAAAGTGATTGCACTTTCATCCAATTTGATATTTGTGACTTCTCCCCGTCTATATCTGAAAATTTTTTAACCGCAGCCTTAAATTTGGTTAAACATTGCTGCTCCATCAGCGATTAAGACATCAACATCATCAAATAGGCCCAAGAATCTATTTTATTTTACGATGAATGCCTGTGGACTAGAAAAAAACAACCCTGATTTTTGCATCTTCATGGAGGCGTATGATTCTGCAGAGGCCTGCAACTTGGTAGGGCTCATTTTGATCTAGAATCTTAGGAACATCTTCGAGTTATGTAACACCGAGCTTTACCAAGACGTCGGATAGATAATCCTCTGTAAAGCTAATCCACAAAAAACGGATAAACTCAGAAGGAATTTAATAAAATTTTTCAAAGACCATGATCTTAACTAACGCTAAATTCGTAAATTCCTTGGATGTTACCATCGACCTGACTCTAAGGATTCACACAGCCCCACATACATCACCCCAAAAGAATCACCAACAACCTACACAAATCTATCTAATTTCATTTAAGTAGCAACTCTAGCAATAATAAAAATTTGACAATTCTAAAATTAAATACTTTAATGATTTAGAAAAAAGTAAACTCAGTACTAGTTTAGAATACTCCGTTAAAAACAAGGTAGGCAGAAATAAGCAGAAATCACGTAAACGTGATATTATTTGGTTTAAACCACCCTTTAGTCGTAACGTCCAAACTACTATTGGTAAATTATTCCTTAATTCACAAACATTCCTACTATTCATCCACACTAAAAAATATTCAACAAAAACAATGCCAAAGTTAGATATAGTTGCGTGAAAAACATAGATAAATATATTTCACCACATAAATATATTTACGCCCACTTTGATTTCTTCTTCATGCATTTTATTATTATTTATTTTTATTTTAATTTTAAATTTTAAACTTTTATCTACCTGTAACCGTAGAATATTTAAACTTTTAATCTTGTTATTAAAAAAGCAGTAACTTAACTTTATAAGGTTTAATTCCCATGAACATCGATTGAACTTAAATTCAAATCTATTAAACCGTTAGTTTGAAATATGCACCTGCTGATTGCATCAGGTATGAAACCCCGAGTCGTGCCATAGATGTAGGATAATATATATATATATATATATATATATATATATATATATATAAAGTAGTCCATTTTCAACCTGATCTAGCTCTTGTAAAGATAGAGGATAGCAGGAAGAATCAGGTACTTACTAGAGCGGTACATGGAACAGTGATTTTAGAAATAGATCGTATGTCCGAATTTTACTTGCTCATATTTGGTTTGGCTCTGATGCTATGTACTTAGAGATTTTTGATGAAAACAAAGAAGAATAGGCAACGGTATTGGTCCTGAGCTGGTTTCAATGACTTTCCCACTGCGCTAACGTATCTTCCCTTTATTTTCTCTAAACTTCCTTCTATAATAATTAGACTCTATCAATGCTAGATTGGCGACAAATTCTCATCGTTTTAGATTTTAAATGTAACCACAAGTTCTATGGTAAGAGTTTCTTTTCTCACATTTCTCGCTTGTGGAACTCTCTTCCGGTTTCTTGTTTTCCAGTCAAGTTTAACCTTCAAAAAACTAAATGCAATGTCAGTCATTATTTTCTCTCTTCTTAAATACTGTTCTGTTATTATCCTCTCTCTCTCTCTCTTTCTCCCCTTAATAATGTTTTTCTTTTGCTTATATTTTTTCACCCTCAGTAACTCCTTGCATTTTAGTGACTTTATTACCTTGCTTTTGATAAAATTATTATAAAAATGTCTTTAAACGATGTTGATATTATTTTGTATCTTTTCTCTCCGTTTCAATTCGTAGCACCAGCATCTTCTAATAATTTGTTGGCCAATTCATTTCTCTTGTTTATTGACACTTAAATTTTTCTCTATTTTCTGTGACATTCTTAAAGTCAGTTTTGTCTTGTTCTTATCGTGCCAATGTTTACAATTTCTTTTTTGTTTGTTCTGTGATAAATGTTCAGTTCTTTCGCAAACTCCAACATTATATTCTCATCTCCACATAATTTGCACTAATTGGAAAGTGCGTCTCTCTCTTGAGATCCATGCCAATATTTATATATCTGAAATTAAAAATGAACATTAATAGCTATACTATTATATATATTTATTTAAAATATGATGAACCACTCATAAGTTGCATAACAACATCTCACATCACATATATTATTTCTAATAAAAGGAGACGTTATAAATTGAAATTAAAGTAATTTCAGTAAAAGCTTTGCATTAAAATTTTGGTTTTGAAAATGTGCAACCCCTTTACAGTTTCGCGATATTTGATCTATGTTCTTCCTTAAAAATTAGTAAGCTTTATAAAATCGTAAATCCCAACAGGATAAAAATACCTATTAACCAATAAAAATGTCTAATTATAATTTATATTAAAAAATTTGTAATACACGTATATTAAATACATATATTATGATATATTCATACAACACATATAACCACACATTTTGTTAAGTTTTTTATTCTATTTTTCTTGAATGCGAATAAAACCTTTTCTTTTTCTAAACTTAATGAATGTAGAAATGATTGTAGACTAATATGAATAGATAGGTTCGCCTATCATCCTGTTCTCGCTCTTCTCCGGTCGTGTGAACAGAATATGTTTATTACTTGTTTCCTACATAAGATTGGGTATCCGGTTTCTTTTAAAGTCTACTGCAACTTTATGCGTTTAACGTCTTCACCTAAACCCTGAAGTTGTATTTACGATTTATTTACCTTTTTTACCTCAATAGGAGTAGGTAGACTAGCCTAACGTCCATAGATAGATAGATAGATAGATAGATAGATAACTATGTGTGCCGGGGTGGTGATAAAAATATGGTTTTAAGGTACACTATATTTATTGGTAAAAGTGCTTAATATTAGAGACAGAGTCGTGATTTCTACTTTATTGTGGCTTATTATTGCCTGATTTGTTCTCTACTTAGCTTTTCTTTAGAACTTTCGAAATATGTAACAGACTCTCTCGTGTGTGATTGCTTTCGTATTAACCTCTTCATGTCTCAGGTCAACCGTTATATATCCTATATATTCTCATAACATTCACCTATTGCGCCCTTCCTGTAAGCCCCTTTTATTGAATTTCGTAAAATATGCACGTTATAATCTGGTTGTAGAACACTGAGCACCAACATTGAACTGAACAAAAAAAAAAAAATTGAAATGTATGTCGGTTGATTTTAAAACATGTCAACCGTTTTTATGTAATTTAATGTATATTTTTATGGGGCACTCAGAGGAATGAACTCATTAATAATGATCAATTATTCCAAGCTGAGGCACCTATTTAGCTAGGTTGATTGATTTTGATATGTGAAAATTTTAAATTATACACAATGCCTAAGAGCCACTTAGGGTAGTGGTCTAAATAAAGTTGTAAGAGTGAACATGGTGGGAGGAAGAAGGGTTATTTAATGTTTAATTTTATGATACACTCAGTCAGACTCAAACTTAATAGTAATGCTCTACCAGACTAACCTTATTAACTATTACCCAAATCCGAGTCGCCTAGAGTGATCTATACGGTGGGTATTAATTTAAGATATCATGCGTGCGTCTTGCTTTCTGATCTATAAATGCGTCATTTAATATCTTACCCCGAGCAAGCTGGAAGTCTCAGTTACCATTACTAGAGGTAAATTCACTAATGTTTTAGCTGGTTTAGAGAAATCGGTAAATAAAACAAATATAAAGATGGCTAAAAAGAGAAATTGGTGGACAGATATGCATGTGTTTAAATGCATGTGTAAATGTATCCACATAAATCTCATATATAAGCAGAAATACTCATTCGTTAATATATAGTATTCACAGATATAGACGCCGAAATATCAACCTAGTATAATGGACGCCAATCCTGTCTTCCACATTTCAATGCCTGCACTTTGGGGAAAAACGACTGTTTAATTATTCCTTAGCCTCAATCTTGTGCTCAAAATGGCGACTGTGCTTCTACCACTAAAGCGACAAATGGCGGTCGCGGAAAAATAGTGACGTATTATGAATATTTATTCAAATGAAACCGCATCAAAAACGACGAGGGAGTCGATGACGGGACCAAAACACTGTTATAAAAAGGTGACTTATGGCAGGCTATGACAACGATCAGTGACACATTAGGGAGAAAGTTTACATGAAAAGCATTTATGCGAACGAAGAGAATATTTCCCTTCGGATCAAACTTGTTAGGGATGATCAAGAATAGCGAGAGGAAAAAGGATTTGATATTAATAAGCAACGATGTAATATTCACAAGCGAATTTGGAAATCTTCGCCTTATATAAAGTGACTGTACATATTTCTCACGGTGTGTTTCTTTTTCAGTCTAGTTTGTGTATTAGATCTGACATCTGTATAAGTGATTGCAATGTGTTCTATATAAATCTGTGCATCTGATCAGTTATGTCGAAGTAGGATCATAATGTCTTCAATACTTGTTTATATTTACGTTTCTTTTGTATATTTGATGGAAAATATGGGTTACTGACCATAAACTAATGTAGTGTTAAATTAATTAATTCATACATTTGATATACGAGGACTGATTAATAATGTTTTCTACTACGTGGCGTCGCTAACACTGAAGATAGAAATACATTTGATTGTTTATAAGGTTTATTCAAATACACTTACTGTTTAATCCTTGTTTAATGTCATTGAGAAATATTGTTCTTTAGTTACGAGTACTAAGTCCGAGTTACCTATAAAGCAACAATCAGTGATAGAATGTTGGGCACAATGAAGTTGGGATACAAATCAAGGTTCACGGACCCATGAACTCAATAACACCTTGCGAACACTCAAAGAATATAGTCATAAAAAAAGCCAAGAAAGAGATCATTAGTTGTTGCATCGTGACAACACAAGGCTGCAGGCATTACATTAAAAAAAAAAGAAAAAATATCTCGGTTATTTACAGTTATTTTTCATCTTCCACTCAGGCCTGACAGTTCCTGAAATTGGAAGACGCATTGAAAAGTCAATATTTTCATTCACAGCCAAATTTGAAGTTGAAGTGCACAACTGGATTCACAAATGAATCCACAATTGGATATAAACCAAATATTTTCTTCATGGACAGGCTTATTAGTAAATCATGGAGTAATAAGGATCATCTCTCTTTAAACTGAAATTAGGTAAAAATGAAAATCGTCCTTCTATCACGTCTACTAAATTTACAGACCGATTGAGATATGATGTAAATTTTTACAAGTCTATTGAGACATAAATCCTCATATAACTTGACATGATATTGATAACAGTGAAGATAACATACTTCAACATGTATTTCGTAGTCTATAAAGTCCTATTTAAATGTGCTTACTATTACTGTGTGATAGCATTGCGTAAAGCATTTATCAACCATGAGTACTATGTCCTAGTTATGTATAAATTCGTAATCAGTGATAGCTTTTTTTAGTACAAAGTGGTTGTATGCTAATCAAAATTCATGTGCCTATGAAAGAAATAAATCCAATCGCAAGCACTTAAAGAAATCAACCTTAGAATAAAGCCAGAAAAGAGAACACATTTGTTGCATCCTGACAATGCCTTTGGTCCAACGTTGTTACCAATCTTTTGTACAGTTCTGATTTGATATCATCAGATTTCTTCTTTCTCAAATTAAAAAGTAGGTATTGAAAGGTCAACATTTGTCATCCAATGATAAGGTGGAAGTTGCAGCACACAATTGGTCAACCAGAAAATTTCTTTATGAACGAATAAGTGGATAGAATGCTTAGGAAAATGTGTACCAATAAATGGGAACTATACTGAAAAGCAGACTTTGAATTTTGAAGATAAATAAAGTTACTTTATTTTCCTTTATCAACTGCATTATGCTAACTGCTTTAAAATTTGTTTGAGAGATGTTCTTTGTCAATCCACAAATTCCTATTTATGAGACAGTGAGGCAAGTTAGTTGAGATCCTCAAAATACTCTGCCATTTAGCAAAGTTCAAGTAATTATATTTTTCTAAACCTTTATAAAGCTAGAATGGATAGAATGAAAAGAATATTTAGAAAAAATTGTGTACCACTAACATTTTCGCATCAAGGCTGCATTGCAACAAACAAAAGAGAAGCCTAAATTTAACAGTTTGTTAATTACAGCCCCTGTATGAAGCGGCATTGAAAGTTTAACTTTTTTATTTAATGCTGAATGTGCAGTTGCTGTGCACAACTGGATCAAATGTAAACTAGAAAGCCTCTTCTTGAACTGAAAGAAATAATGAAAGAAAGTTTGGAAAAAAGTGTATAGTGATTATATTTCAATAATAAACTTATAATTTTAAATTTAAAAAATGTTTTCATTTCATACAAATTTGGTAATTTTTATTATTCTCTATTATATAAAATTTATATTATGAGATCGCTGACTTCAAAATCTTCAGAAATACGCAATCCGAAACTAGTCATTTCAGTTTCGCAATTTGTAAATATACAAATATATTTTTATCCATTAATGTTAAATATTTTAAAACTCTTTAAAAGTCGTGTTCTAAATAGGAGGCAATCCTAACAGCGAATGGCATTTGACTGAATACTATCTAATCTTTACTTCGTCTAATTGTTCCTTTCACTGAAAATCTAAAGTTTAAAAATTAACGGGAGATAAATTTTATATCTGACTAGTAATTTTTTAATTAGGTATCATTTTAAAAAGTGTAATTTATTTGCGATAATTTTCTACATTTTGATTTTTCGGTGAAGCAAACCATTCGATGAAGCATAAATTCGATTTAACAAATGACATTATGAACCGGGCCCATTCTAAATGTTGTTTTTAAATGTAACTCGGACGTTGAAATCGGCAGCTAAATCACGGCAATATCCAATGCAGACTTTTACTCAAAATGTAAATCGGCGACGTTAGCTAGCATCCAGGAATTTAATGTCTTCTTTTCTGATCGCTTCCTCTATGATGATAATATTAATGACTAAGTAGAGCAGTTCTTGCATGGACGAGCCGATGGCATTGACCACATGTTAATGTTTAAGTAAGACGAGGTCGATTTTGTTGTACCTTTCTCGCTTGTCGTTTTACTTCTTCTGGTGGCTTCGATGTTTTCGCTTCCAATATTGATGGAGCATCGCCAGCTGGTCTTGGTCATGTGCTTCAAACAATTTAGGCTCAAGTTCAGTGGCTTTCAGTTCTGTCTTGAGTTGATCCTTGTATCTTCGAAGAGGGCATCCCCCGTGGCCTTTTCTCGTTGAATAAGACTTGATGTGGAAACCTTGACTCCTCCATTCTTGCAACAGACAGTGTTTATGGTCGATACTTGAACTGCTGGTTCTTTCCAGGGCTTCGGTACTGGTAACATAGTAATTCCCTTTGATGTCAAAGATTGAACAAACCTGTTGCTGTGGAAAGTGTTCTAATTTTTGGATGTTGCGACGGTATAGAATCCAGGTTTTGCAACCATATAGCAAAGTTGAAATGACAACAGCATTATAGACTATAATTTTTGTTAAGTTCAGATCTTTGTTATTAAAGATGCGTTTTATTTGCTTTCCAGATGCCCCATGTACTGCTCCAATTCTGTGTTTTACATACTTTCCTGAGGTACACTAAAAATTATCATGCTAAGTACGTTTACTACAACGTATTTGCTAAATTACTTATATTGCTATGAATAATTCTACCTACTCAAAATGTAAGTAATCTTCTACAAAAGACACTACAAGTTAAAAATATTAATTTTTAAAGTAATCACAATAAGTAATCACAATTCGAAGAAATGAAACTATTATGCACGACTACCCCATGAGCCACTCCACTACAGTATAGGATTCTCGATATTTTTCAGCTTAATGTTGGAGGACAGAAACATTAATTACGGAAATTTTATAAATGCGCAATACCTGCGTGCTTTGAAAACAATCATTAGGCTATCTTGGTGTGTAACTTCGGCTTGAATTTAATCAACACAAGTTCTGCATTGCTAACAACGTATCATAGGAACACATTGCCAATGAATTGTATTCTGGAATAAATTTCCAATGATTTTGCTATAGGAAAATTTTACAAATGATTTTACTAGAAAATTCTATTGTCAATTATTTTACAACACACGCTCTAAAGGCTCGACATTTTCTCTATTATCTGAACAAATTTAACATATTTTAAAAATCTCTACTAAGTCGGGTCGTAAATTTTTCTGCGATATCTCGTTTAAATCCATTGGAAATCGAGGGTAATTAGGCTATAAGTATTAATGGCTAATACAAGTGTTGCTGACAGAAGAGTGCTATAATGTAAATGCATTGCAAATGATTTTTCTACAGAAAATATAGTGAAAATCAAGAAATTATCAATGTTCAGAAATCAATGCCCACGTTTTTAAGAAGAAAGAAATCTTCGTTCACTTCATCAAATAATCGGATGGCAAGAGATGGAGGGGAAGTGCGAGAGAGAGAGAGAGAGAGAGAGAAAGAGGGTGAGAATGAGGCCAAAATATCTTGATTACAAGGGAACTGCTGAAATAAAAAAAATTAAAAAGATTTAACCGTAGGTACTATGCTTTTCTTGCACTTCTCACTTGTGGAACTCCTTTCCGATTCAATGCTTTCGAGCCAACTTTAATCTGCAAAAATTTAAATGTTGTGTCAATAGCTATCTATTGTCCTTCTGATTACTCTTCCTTTGTTCTCGCTCCTTATTAATGTTTCTGTTTTCTAATTCTTCCACACCCAATGGCCCTTTGTGTCTCGGTGGTTTCACTGTCTTGAACTCGATAAAACACACACACACACACACACACACACACACACACACACACACACACACACACACACACACACACACACACATATTTGTCTCCTCCATGGAATACTCTCTTTGAAATAGGTATTTATTAATATTATCTGAAACAGGCACAAAGCTAAAAATGCTGAACAAAGTTATAATGATTTTCAAGATTTGTTTTCAGCGAAGTTTCTAATTAGTTAGTTTAGTGATGAGTAAACAAGCACTCAATAATGATTGTCCAGGAGAAATAGTTTACGAGTCTAAATTTTTAAACCTGTTCACCAGGGTGTGGTATCGAATGGCAATATCAGATAAATTCTTCTAAATTTTCTTCTATTTTTTTATTTTTAAAATTCCTTTTTCCATTCAGAGATTTTCATTTCGGGGAAACAGATAAAGAAACATTGATCATTACACTCAGACATACATTTTCTCTTTATATCTCGTATTGCAGATACAAATAAACTGGAGGGAGAGAGTAAGAGTGTGCATCGTTTATCCATTAAGGACAAAAATGGACGACTTTGCCGTGACTCACAGAGTGACAAAGCATCATGTGATCAGAAGTTAGTGCTTGAAGTTACTGGGTAATTATCATAATGGGTTTATATATATATATATATATATATATATATATATATATATATAAATGAGCAGTTTTATTTTTAGGAGAGCTGCTTGGTCAAAGTGAGAATTTTTAACAACCCAGAACCCTTATTTCAATGACAGACAGTTAGTTAGGAATAGAGTGTATGTAAATATAAAAGTGGACACTAATGTCAAGACTGAGCAGCCACAGTCTGTTTCATACTTGAACACAATCTTCAGGATGGCTTGAAAATTGCGGTCAAGCATTATACAGACTGTCGACGCTCGGTATTAACCTCAGGGTTTACACACACACACACACACACACACACACACACACACACACACACACACACACACATATATATAATGAAATATAGTTTTGAGATATGTTATATTCTTGTGTTAAAGAGCTCAATATCGGTGATAGAGAGTATGCACATGGCCTGATGTTTACTTTTAAGCATGAAACAGACTGTCGCCGCTGAGTATGGAGTTAAATACTCAGCGGCGACAGTCTGTTTCATGCTTAAAAGTAAACATCAGGCCATATATATATTAACGCATATATATATATATATATATATATATATGCGTTAATATATATATATATATATATGCGAATATATATATATATATATATATATATATATATATATATATACGTTAATATATTTTAACAATTCATGAATGGAAGATGATCTAATGTTATGCAGCATACAAAAAAAAATAACATTCTTTATTCTCTTTCAAACGTCTCGAATGCATTTACACGGCAGCTTCTAGTCTGGCGGACGGAAAGGAAATGATAGAGGCCTGGTGAACAACAAGCGGCTCTGTACGGACCGCACTCATATACTCACGGCGATAATAATCGTATTTACGTCGCCTGTGATTGGGGTCCTAAGTAAATAGTGTCATATCATTCCACGCCACGTATCCCTGCATATATATATATATATATATATATATATATATATATATATATATATATATATATGCAATCATTTCTCTGTGTGTGTCTGCTACTCCAGTTTCATCCCAACATAGGGATGCTCAGGCTGGTGGTATATATATTTATATTTAGTAATAACCGAAAATTCAGCGTTTAGATACCATGAAAATTGTTAAAATGATTCAGATGCATGTTTCATTTAAATATCATATTGGGTAAGAAATATTGGATCTTTTATTTAAAAAAGTAAGTTTAGAACTTTTATTTTGTTGGTTTCAATCCATTTGAAAACGACTGCAAAAAAACATTCCTCTTCCTAAATTTATATGCAGAATTGATAGATGTGAATAGACCGAGATAGATATGTAAACAGACCACGATAGATATGAACTGATAGATTGATATGAACAGATCGAGATAGATAGATAGATAGATAGATAGATAGATAGATAGATAGATAGATAGATAGACCAAGATGTATAGATAGATCCCAACAGACAAGGAAGAATACGACAGAGATCGATGAATTCTTGTCGCTATATATTAATTTGTTATGGCGCTTATATGTTGACTATACCGTCTGTGCTTTAAATTTGTCAAAAACAAACACAAAAAAGCTGACGAGGAAGACATTGTTGCACGTATGTGTGTGACTCCGGTCTAGAAGACTCGTTGAAATAGTGTTGTGGCTGATAAAAAACAGTTCTTCACCCCAGTTTTCCCTGGCCTCACCTCTCACACGTACAATACCCGGTCTGTCATAAGTGAGTTTGGCTCAATCGTCATTGATTTCGCATCTTTGCAACCCGGAGCTCTTTAATGTAACCAACCTGACACCTTTCATCTTGGCTATTTGCTTTGGTTTTTGATTGGTCACCCAGCCGCTTCCTCCTCTGGTTCAAACACCAGGGTTAATGGTTAACGTCTTTGTCCGTGTCTTGTTTGTTAGTTTGGCACGGTTACAGTCTTTATGCGATTGAATGTTGGTTTAGGGGTGGGGCTGCATTTTGGAAATGGAATCAAAACTTTACTTGTTCAAAATATTTCTCTAACAATGTCCGTGGGAAATCCTATTGTTATAATTATGCACGGATTCATTTAGACCAGTGTCCTTGTAGTTATAACACTTCGACAGTTCTACTTTCTGGGCTTCTTACTGATCTTAATCCATGAGACGTTGTGTTATTACTAACACATGTGAATTAATTTAGACAAGCTTTCTGTCATTTGTTGTCTTTATCCGATCAATTCAACCAATCTACTCTTCATCCTTCCTCAGGTGTTTGTCCTACTTGATCACCTTCGGAGAATGTCCAACACGGTCCTGTATTCTAGAAATACTTTCGTTATAATTGTTTGGATGAGCTCTTTGCTATGGTACCTAGAATTCTTTTAATCTAAGTTTAGTACTAGACTGACGTCAAGACCTCATTAATTTACAGTTGAGTTGGCTGTATGTAGTCGTAAGTTCTATGCTAACAGTTTCTTTTCTAGGACTTCTCGCTTGTAGAACTTCCTTCCGGCTCCATGTTTTACGGCGAAATTTAATCTACAAAAATTTAAATTGATGATAATCGTTATCTTTATTATTGTTTTTCTCTTCCCGCTCATTAATAATATTTCTGTTCCTAATTCTTCCACATTCTGGAACCCACTTGTGTTTTAGTAGCTTTAATGCCTTGCATGGGATAATACAAACTTAAAAAAATCCGGTAGTAAATATTGAACTCGTGTCTGTTACTGCATGGTTTTCTTAAAGAGTGACCTCAATTAGACTTAAAGGGATATTTTTAATCATTAGTTTAATGTTTGCTTGTTTGTTTTTTCTCTTAATTTAAAATTTCTATGTGATGTTGATATCAACGCTTGGCGTTAAAGATTGAACGATTCAGGCAGGGGCATAGCTATTGCTTCTTTTAAGCGTTTCAGTTGCCAGTATTTTTACGTTTCTACTATTTTGACTTCGTCCAACAGAGGTGGCTGTTCCCTGGATGCCGTGGGTTTAGTCCCAGTAGACGCTCATCTTTGCATGCACTGTTGCATGAAAACGTAATACTTAAAAAAACCGATACGACACGCGCGTTTTTATTAAATTTAATAAAACTTAATAGCGAGAAAGGGCTAAGTTTACTATATAAATTCATGCAAAGGAGATGCATGCCAGACATTCAAACCCACTATGCCTACAAACGCTATAGTATATATATATATATATATATATATATATATATATATATATATATATATATTATGTTGAATATTTGAGATGAGGTAGTATTTGCATTATTTACATCGTTTGGGCGGTTGTCCTCATCTTTATTGTCATATTCACGATGTTTCGGTCATTATACACTACGGTCTTCCTCAAGTGATTGGAATTCCGAACCGACCCTTTTATCTCGATCACTAGGGTTTATTGAACGATATTAAACAAATATAAAGGTTTCCTTTTCGAAATTCCAGAGCGTACAACGGCCGAAACGTCGCGAATATGGCAATAAAGATGAGGACAACAGTTCGAACGATGTAAATAATATATATTAAGTTATGAATCATTTCTGTTTCTATTTATTAGTGTATTGTAAAAATACTATTACCTTTTCTCAATCAAAGAGTTAAGCAGAGATAGAATATATATATACATATATATATATATATGTGTGTGTGTGTGTGTGTGCGTGTGTGTGTGTGTATAAAATAGCGCACAGTGTTCTGTGTATAATAACAAAACTAAAATATATATATGTATATGTATGCGTGCGTGCGACTGTGTGTGCATTTTTTGTTGTTTGACGATTTAATGGGATAAATCTTCTCTGAATGTCTATGATCGTGCGTTTTCACCTATACTTCTGGTCATTATTTTTATTTGGAAGTGAACGTGTCAGGCTTTCACATTTGAAAGCCTTTTTAATCTCAGCATTGACCGTTATGCGTTCTATTGACATCTCACACGAGTGACGGTGGGGTTAGCTTGGGGTGGGATTCTTACTTAATGTACCATCATTTGTTGCTATATATTACGCTTAGCTATCTTTGGCATCATATCAAAACTGTGACACATCTACAGAGGATAAAATTTACTTTTCAGTACTCATGAACAACAGGGCTAAATCGTTAACCATTACACTGAGGCGATGTACCCCCTTGTGTAAACTAATTTAAACAAAACGAATAATGTCTTCTTAGGATCAATCAATTTTGATCTGATGATTTTGTCCACTTGTATCTCCATGTTATATCATTAACTTGTTGTCTAATTGTTGCTGAATTGTTTATTCTTTATTTTCATACATAACATATAAACGTTGATTGTTTATTCCTTATTTCACAGCTTTGATAATAAGTGGTGGAAAGTTTGAAATTAGAGCCATCTTACGCTACCTATGAAAAAATGAACGTGTGCAAAGGCAGCGGCAAAAGAGATTAATAGTGTGGAAGGCTCAGAAACTGTCAATGAACAAGTGGCACAAAACTGGTTCAAACATTTCAAGAAAAGCGACATCAGCCTTGTAAACAAATCCAGGTAATGGAGATCTGTCATGGGAGACATGGCCTTGCTATAAATAGATCGATAGCCAAGCACAAGCACTTGTACATTGTTGGCAAAATTTGGTCCTTCACAACGCACCATCAACCGACACATCCATAAAACTCGTCCTTCTGAACAGACGCTGTCAAGAAGTTCGTGTCGCCATTTGCAAACAACTGCTCTCAAATCCTTAAGATGCCCTTTTTTGCCGTCAAATTATAACTGGGAACAAAATTGGATCTATTTTAGTAATCCTAATAAGAGAAATCAGTGGTTTATTTTCAGATAAGCTTCAGGGCCTGTTGCAAAAGGCGGTTTCAACAAAAGCTCATATTTTGTGTTCGGTGGAATTTCAAGGCAGTGTTGGTCTTTGAGTTTGTCTCAGATGTTCTGAACACTGACTTTTATGCCAAACAATCGCAACGAGTATATGATGCTTTAAAAATCCTGTGCACCCCTACAGCATGGCAATGCTCTCGCAGACGCTATTAATGTGACAGGCGCAAACTTTGGAAACATGAGGGGATGCTAGTCTGCATCAACTTGCCTACAAGATTACCATCAGATTCCAAGCTATGTCATACTTCCTGTGCGAACAGTGTTCATCAATACGGTTAAGGTTGAAAACGGGTGTAGAGAGTATTTTTACCTCTAAACCAACAATGAAAGATTGTATAAGCATGGAACTGAGCTTCTGGTGCAATGATGGCAATAGAATAGAATGATGTGATATATTTTGATAAATAGATACTTATGTAATTTGTTTCAGCTATTAACTAAAGCTTGAAATACGCAAAAACACTTGATTCATCCTATCGCTATTTCATACTGTTTTATTACACGCATGCACGTATTTTTTTATGTTTTTGACTGCAGAGTATATTAGAGTCAGTTGGACATCGTCTGTGTGATAAAGAGCACTATGGCGTAATTCCTTCCGGCAACAACTTGGAAACAGAGTGCTGTACTACTTAGCATTCGCGCCGGAAACCCCAATACTAATATTTCAGAGTGTTTGGGTGTCAACCTATAAATAGTGCGGAGGATTCGGAAATTTCGATGAGTTTAATGGTGATTTCGAAGATGCTTCGAGTGATCATTATTGATAGCAAAGCTATGCCTCCATTCATGTTTCCACAGAGCTTCAAACTTATCACGGACGCCTACATCAATTGTCTTGAAGAGATAGTGCTACCATGGACCAAGAGGATGGCTGCTGGAAGACCTTATGTCTGGCGAGAGGACTCTGCATCATCTGTCATAAAATTCTTGTGACCATTTTACCCCTTACATTTAGCCACCTAACTCTCCCTTCAATATTATGTGTGGGGCGCAGTTGTAACACCATTGACTAAAGGTAAGGATTATGGCAGCCTTTACTAACTTCAACAAGGCGACCGTCCAGAAGAGATTCAGGAGATTCCAAAATCATCTGGAGGCCGTGATTAAAGCCAATGTCGATTTTAATAAATAGATTTATTCTTTAGTATTTCAATATATTTTTGTGTAACTTAGGTAAATATATCTGTTAAAATGTGATGTCAGTGTTCTTTTCACTTTTGCATCATTTAAACGACAATTCATCCGTCGCACTCTGTAGATACAATTACAAAGTATTTGCCTCTTTGCTATACATAATCAAGCCATTTTATTATGTATCCATATTTACTAGACCCATTCAAAAGCTTTAACCATAAACTGTTCCCTGTATGGAAAGAAAGATATTTACTTTTTGCTGCTATATAGATTTATATAGCAGCATATATTGTTATTTATCAATAATAATACCCATTTTTAACATTTTATTATTCATGGCCAGAAAAAAAAAATTGTGTCATATATCACAGAACAATTTCCACTGTATTTTTTCATTGGAATCTTACCACGATAAAATGAAACCCATTTTGGTTATCTTTTACGCTACTAATTGCTTATTACCGATGTTACTGGTTTGCGTCTCATCTGTTGCATTTTGGTTCAAAAACTTATGCTTTGTTTCATTAAGCACAAGTTCAAAAGCAGGAAGAAGCAACCGTTTTACTGCCATGATAACGGTAATTTTGAACCACTACACAACTTAGATAGGCACTTCAAACCAAACAACATACACAGACACACACACATACATACACTCAACACACACACACACACACACACACACACACACACACACGAATACACTTTTATTTAGTAGTTAAACGTGCTTGCGCAGACATCCTTTTTTAAAACAATGAAATGAACATCTACCGGCCTAGGGTTTGAGAAGTCCTACTAATTCGTGTAAAATCATTTGTAAAATAAAGACGGAAGCTGACGATGGTTCGCCTGAAATAGGCCCATACTTCCGATTCACCATGAAATAGCGTGTCTGTGTTAATTTTTCTTATATATATATATATATATTAATTCACATACAAGGGAAAAAGCAGGAAGGTAAATTCCAAAAACCCGATCCTAATTAATATTAAAAATTTTATTTTAATATTAAAAAATGATACAGGAAGAGAGGTCCATGTAATAAAATATTACAGAGCAAATATATATTAAAAAAGGATTAATTCAATGATGTTGAATGGCCATTTCGATATGAAGCTCCCCACGGGGGATAACACATCACCTCAGCAACAGAAAAATCCTTTCAGAAACTGGAGAAAAATTAGTCTACTTTTTAATATATATATATATATATATATATATATATATATATATATATATAACACTTACCAATGCCAACATACACACATACACAACCACAAACATGTTGAAAAATCAAAAGAAAACTCTTAAATCCATTATTTTGATAAATCAATGACATCTTTGTTCTTGTATATAAACACGTTCAATAAAGTAAATCCTTACATTTGCCTTGACAAAGTCCTCTAGAAGACGAAACGTGTCAGCTAAGAATAGTTTTTCCGCTTGTTTCATTTTATTCATTATGTTCTTTACAGATACACTGTATCCGAAAATAATTTGCGCGCGCGCGCACACACACACACACACACACACACGAATATATATGCAAATTTATTTGTTTGAGCATTATAGTTAATGGACACTCGTATTTCAGTGGATTTACTGTTATTTTTCTATAATTAAACAGTACATTTTTATTATCCACCTAAATGTGTGAGAAATCTTGTTTGGAAAATATCTTCTGGCAGGATTAGAACCTGCATACTCCAATATACCGGGGAAATGCCGCCATTAAATCTCGTGCGTTTTAACACTCAACCACAGAAGATATTATGTAGCTCCTCTTGTTAAGTATGTCATGTATCTGTAGTAACAATATAATTCAATATAGATAGATAAGGAAATTATGATAGCCTGTCGTCTCAAATTTGTTTAAATAGTCGACATTTCTGATTGAACACTGGAACAAACGATGTATTATTTGTTCTTCGTTCTTTACCAACTGAGCTATTACTATTCTTGTTTTTTTTTCTTTCTATGTATATTAAGTTGTCGTCATCGTCCGGCGTTATCATGAATGGAAGCAGACTGTTTCGCTGACAAATCAAAGAGGCCACTACGACCTTATCGATCGACCTTTTTATCCTAGAATAAACTCAACGGTATCGGTAACTCCCTCGTCTCCTACATACATAGGTTTCAAATGTCTCCCGAGGGATCAATGACCCGATCAATTCATAGTTCGATAAGCCGACCTCGTTTCAAGTCGACTCAGTTCCTGCTAAGCTCGGTTCAGCGTTCCGTGTAAAGTAATGGGCGGCGGGGGTCGAGGTAGAGACAAACGAAAAAGAGTGTACTTTACCGAAAATCATCGTATTCGGGGGGTATCGAAGTTTACTTACCAGATTTCTTCTTCAGTTAGTGGCAAATATAAATAACTTTTTTTATTTCGTTTTACTTGATTTAATTTTATAAATCAATTTTCATCACGATCAATTTAATGTCTTTCTTCTTTCACTGACTTAGTTAGAAGGATATTAACTGCCGAATCTAACGGGTTGGGTAACCTGTGGCTGACAGCGCACTCCAAACCGTCTTTCTGGTGAAGGACTCTTTACCGGTTATGAAACTAGTGTTACTAACGTGACGAAACAGTGAAACGGACACGTTAAACAAAATGACCTGATTGTTCTGTCTCGAAATACGAATGCAGTTTTACAGATCACCTTTTATGTTACGTATCCCTTCAGGACGTGAACGGTTATGACTATTCCCAACGTTTGGTTCGTATGGTTTGCTTTGACCGCACATCAACTCCTTATAGGTCATTTAATACTGAAATTTAATTTTCGTGTGAACTTTGCCCCCTCTCGCTCTACCTTCTAAAAAATATGTATTGCTCGTAGTTATTTATTAGTATGAAAATGTATTGCTGGTAATTTTTTCTGGTGTATTTTCATGCCTTGACAATAGTTTAGGTATTCACTATTTACCGATAGCTGTGAGCAAAACAGAGTCAGGATGAACCTGGGAACAACAGCAATTAATAATTATTAATTACAAATTAACTTTCCAATTAGAATCCTTGCTACCGGATTTAGTTTATTGCCATACTCAAGACGATCCCGACAACGTCCTATTCATTATAGCTCTTAAGTTTGTCTTTTTAATATCCTTCCCATTCTTTGTCTTGCCATACATCTACACAAGCTTGTTAGGTCAGTTAATCGCAGTTTTCCTCTGTCTCTCTTGACTTCATTATGCCCTCTGAGTGTCAATCTCTCCAATCCCTCTTTCCTCATTACGCATCTTTCAATTTTCAACTATCTCTTTTTTATTCTAAGTATGAGTGTGCTTTTTATTTCTATTTTCCTCAAAACTTCCTCATTGCTCACATTATTAAAACAAATATTACGAAATAAACACGAAGTTATCACGGAGATATTTTGATATACTTTGCCAATATAAAAATAAAATCTATTTCCAAAGTGATCATGACACGGAATAAAAATAGGAACACATTTTAACAAATCCCCTAAACAAGTTTAGATGTATACTGATTTTAAATTTCATCAGTGCTTTGTACCTTCCTAGAAGAATGGCGAAGCTCGGACTCTGGTTTGAATATCTCAAAGACATTTGACAGTATTTCTCATGTTAGTCTTCTTAACAAATTTAAAGGTTATGGTATTTCTGGACGAATTTTGGAACTGATTTAAACTTTCTTATCATATCGGGAAATGAAAGTTGTCTTCCTGGGGTCATCAGCCCTCGATTTGGTATCTATGCTAATGACACAACTATTTATTCCTGTCTTCATGGGAAGCCTGATCGGTTCGATAAGGTCGAATTGACAGGTGATCTAAAAATGACCGACAATCTGTTCTTAACTGGGACAAAGATGACTTTTTAATTTAACACGAAAACGAGCTTAACGCCCCCAAAACTTTTTCAATCGTCCTGGGGGAAATTTTTTGCTTTACATCAGCATGGTTCATACTAACCTTTATTAGAGTAACTCATTGTCTTCTTGGATAAACTTTTTCCGCTGACATGAAGCGGATAGATTGAGCCAATTGCTAGGTTTGCTGCTGTGAATGTCATGCTAGAGAGTTTCGCTCGCCAGAATATATCTTACACATTTATGAGTCTAGCATTCGTCCGTGCATTGAATATTGCTGTCACATCTGCTCTGATGCTTCTGTTGTGTATTTAGAGATTTTTGATAAAATATAAAGAAGGATCTGCAATCTTTTTCAAGTTTCTGTCGTTGTAATCGGTCCCCTCTTCGAAAATTTGAGCCAGACAAATGTATTTAATACATGATAGATGATTCTGCATTCCATGCTTAGGGGATATGAATAATATCACTTAATACTAACCAATTTGTCCATTTTTTTTTGTCGCATGCCTTTTCCTTCCACTGACTTTTCGGCACTATCAGATTGAACTGACATGACACTATGTTTAAAGCATATACTGTTTCCATGAAAGTTTTGAGTTCATTATATATATATATATATATTAATCATATCACCCCGAGCAAGGCGGTAACGCCACTGATGTGCAGGGGGCAACATAAGAGTGAAGAGATTAGAATAGAAAGAACCGGATGCCACATCCTAAAAAGAGAATAGGGGATGAGCCTCTTCACCTGTTCAGTAGACGTGGGTGGAGTGTGAACCGGACGATAGTTTAGTCTATCTACTCCAATTGAAAAAAAAAAGTTAGAAGTTTGGAAAAAGAGAAAACCGGAAACGGCATCCTAAACAGGAAACAAGGGGTGAGCCTCTTCATCTGTTCAATAGATGTAGGTGGAGTGTGAACCGGGCGATAGTTTAGTCTATCTACTCCAATTGAAAAAAAAAGTTCGAAGTTTGCAAAAAGAGAAAACCGGAAACCGCATCCTAAACAGGAAACAAGGGATGAGCCTCTTTCCCTGTTCAGTGGATGTGGGTGGAGTGTGAACCGGGCGATAGTTTAGTATATCTACTCCAATTGAAAAAAAAAAGAGTTAGAAGATTAGAAAAGAGAAAACCGGAAACCGCATCCTAAACAGGGAACAAGGGGTAAGCCTCTTCACCTGTTCAATAGATGTGGAATGAACTCAAAACGTTCATGGAAACTTTATATATATATATATAACGTAGAATATTTGGTATTTTTGTCAGCTAAATTTCAATAAACAAACTCAAAAGAACTCAATGTTAAATTTAATAAAAATTTAACTGAGTAATATAATTTTGAAAAACTTTTTAGATATTCTACAACTCCATGGGTAATAGATATTTCGCAGCCGAGCAGCTGCTCCTCAGACCCAAAGCAATACAACAGTTAATGTTTAAATTATCCAGAAAATCGTCACATACAAACGCTCACGTTCCCATATCAAATTAGATATTTGTAATGGAAATCTATAAAAGATTTTCTTCGCTCATTCAAAAGACAAAAACACAAAAAAATATAGAAAAATACAGAAAAATTTTAACAGGAAAAAGAAAAGGAGAACGAAAAATATAAGGAAAAAGGAGGTTAAAGTTCACGTCTTAGATCGACATATATATATACGTCTTAGATCACGTCTACGGTCTAGATATACCACTAATATACGTTAATGAAAGTTAGAGTATTAACCAGAATTGCAGATGTCTGTTTTCTTTGAACAACATAACATGTAAACTTAACATTATATTTAGTTTAAAGATAATGGGTTGTATCTACGGTATAAAAACAAATGATAAATTTTACTTTTAAATGCAGAATATAATATAAAAACTAGTAATACTATTATATTATAAATGTAGTAATAATATAAAAATATATAATATATAAAAATATATATAATACTAATAAGAACAAAAATAAAATAATCCTAATAATAAAAATAATAATAAATATAATAATAATAATAATAATAATAATAATAATAATAAATATATTAATAAAAAATATATAAAATATATATAATTATAATAAAATATTATTATTATTATTATTATTATTATTATTATTATTATAAATAATTATAAATTATTATAAATTATAATTATAAAAATAATAAAAAATTATTAGTAAAGGAGATAACATACATTAAAAAGTAAAGATGTCATATAATACAGAATAAGACGAAACAAAAAAATTATAAAAGTAAAATATAAATACATATATACATATACATATATATGTATATATACATATATATACATACACACATATTCATACACACATATACACACTAACACCTACATACATACATATGCACATATATATATATTCCATATATATTTTTCCATTTACATATACACATATATGCTTATACATATAAATGCATACTCACATATCCATACACACATATATATATACAATGTTACATTGTAATAATATTAATATTATATAACTATTACAATAATATAATATAATTATTAAAAAAATTAAAATTTTTCGTCGGTATAAGAAACCAAATTTTTAAGTTTAATTTTGATTTTGATCTAGCTAAATGATGTTATAGTTTTTCTTATGCTTGAATTTAAATATCAATTCGTTTTGTTGGTTCAAGAGTTTCTTTGGGTTATTGCATTTGATAATGATCAATTTCTTCTCCAGAAATATGCGTGTACTCCTACTGTCAAAACTGAAGGCAAATATTTAAGAAGATTATTAGCTGTTTCCTCACGGGTTATCGCTCGTGAGCGTGACAGGAGGGAATATATATATATATATATATATATATATATATATATATATATAATTGAAGATGTCTGACAAGAAATTGCGATAAAGACCTTTATTATATTTCTATTGCATCCATAAAGGAGATATCGATTTTAGACATAGAGGGTGTAAGAATTGTCTAAATGATAATAATCGGATTTTGTTTCCAGAAGAAATCTCTTGCATCCATGCAATATCAGAAAATGCTTTTTCTCAGCGCTTTATCAATTGTCTTCAATGAAACCAAGGGAGGTTTATTTCAACGAAGGGCCCTCCATTTACAAACATCGATGTAAACAGATGGTTGCCTAAATGCACAATTATCGCCAAAGAAATAACTTTCAAAAGTTCAAAACTATTTCAGATGCCTCTTCTCTCCTGTCCTCTGTAGCTCTTAATAAATTGTGTCTTTTTATCTTTTCTAATCCTTGTCCCGCCATCTGTTTACTCAGACTCATTCTTCTTCTATATACCGTGGCCCTTTAAGACGTTGGTAATCATGGCTCTCCACAATTTCCTGTGCTTTGTAGGTCTTAATAAATTTTATTTTTTGTTACCGTTCATAAAACTTGTTCCAACATTTATTTACTCAAGTTCTCTAGATTGGGTAAGTGTTATTTTCCTCTATCTCTCTTGTCTTCAATCTGTCCCCTGAGCATTAATATTTCCAAGCCCTCTTTTCTTATTATGTCACCTAGAAATCTTCACTCTCTCCTCCTGATGTTATGTATAAATGTTCTTTTTGTTTTTATTTTCTCTAAAACTTTGTCAGTGTTCGGCCGATAGTATTCTCAACATTCTTTTGTAAAGTCACATTTCTCTTTCTTCGTGTTTCTTCTTCATCTGCGACTTAGAAGGAGTGATAACAATTCAATACTCTTTTCTCTGTTTCTAAAAAAAAACTTATTTTTCTTAATATTTTGCTTAGCTTTTGGAAGCTTCTCAACGCGCCTTCGGATTTTAGTGTCGTACTTTTCGACCTCTGATATTTCCGAGATATTTAGACTTCCGTACATGTTTAATTTTGATATCGCTAATTTGTAGTTTGTATGTTGAGCTTTTGCTGTTAGTTAAAATGCAATATCTTTATAGAAAGAAAGTTAAAATGCAATATCTTTATAGAAAAAATCTCGAAGTTAATTATAGTGGTGTTATATGTTTAGTAGTGATTCGATAACGCTTACCGCCAAGACAGTTGCTTCATTGTCAGTGAGAATTCAACAAGCAATTGGACAGAGTTTCTGCAAATGCTGTTGAGAAGGTATTTTTGTATGACTAGATCCTGTTATTGTCGTGGAAATGGAAGTTGAAACACGTTTCGGAGATCACCACTTGACAATTTATCTACGACTGTCGCAAGAATATTTGCGTAAAGGTTACAGTCCTAAAGAACAGAAGGAATTTGAAGATTAAGGTGAGATTGTGACGAAAGGTCTTTAAGTGTCTGTAATAAACTTTCATAGTTTATCACCAAAACTGTATCTCAAATGTATCGATAACTTTAAACCTTTTTAAAAGTCTATTTTTGCAATCTCTATGCATATATACTTTTGAACACGTAAAATTCATTCAAATATCGTAGTTGCGGTAAGATTATACAAAATAGTACCAGAAGCCATAGGTTAGGTAAACTTGGATAGTATAAAATACCTTCTTACCCGTTAAGGTGCAGCAGCTCGATGTGACACTGAGTACACAAGTGGTTGTAAAACTTCTGCAGAGATGCTAAGCCATGTTGTTTCGATTGCTATCCACAGTTCCTCGATGCTTGTAGGCACAGGAATTTGTGTATGAATAAACCTGTCAACTACGTCTCATATGTGCTCATATGTACTCATATGTGCTCGACTGGACTCATGTTGGACGAATGTGGTGGAAACAAAATTTCTGCAAGTTTTCAGAATGCTATTCAAATCAATTTTACGTAATTTTACCTTGACAGGGTAAGTTATTCTGCAGAAGTAGCAAATCTTTATTGGAATTAAGTCCATGGAGAGCTGCAAAATTATCATAAAGTAGTGTAACGTATGAATTGCCGGTTAATAGCGCATTTAGTTAAACCGGCGAATTCATTCCAAGTCACTTGCATACACCTGACAACACGATAAATCTGTTGCCAACCTACACAGAGCTTTGTTGGTAGCTGTGCTCGTTGATATAATGGGGTATGTTTTACTCAATATTATTATTTCATTTGCCCCGAAACAAATGGAACCGTCACTCTAGGGTTAAATAAGTAACACCATGACAGGAGCTACGCTGTATCCATTGTGATGTTAACAGGGCTACCCTAGTGGATTTTATGCTCTTATATCTGGTCTGATACATGCTGGATTGTATGGTGATTTTCTGTAGCAAGACTGAAAGTACCTAGTGAGGATCGAACTCACAACTCAGTTGTAATTGTTCTAACGCACATAAGCTTGCTAACCATTGCACTACACCGAAGTGCCCAAGTTTATATGGATATGATTGTCGTTTATCTGTAATTGCAGGCGATTTTAATCAGACATCTCTGGTCACAACCATTAAGGACTCATGCACAGCCACTGTGCTTTCCACATTGTCTGGCGGGATATTACTTTCCATCAAGTATTCCCGGGATATCAAATAACCTCAAGATTTTAGAAAATTGAATATTCCATTTGCATGACACTCACTATCAAATTCCCTTTGAACACCGATAATTCCAGTTGCCTTGCTATGAACAGATTAGCCGGTGTTTAAACTGACTTATTAGATATCAGAGCAGGACATATTAGCAAGTCTGGATATTAGCAAGTCGTCAAGGTTTAGTGTCGCAACCGAAATTTATTTATTGTCTATCCGTGACTTTTGGCAAGTCAGTATAGATAGATAGAAGGGAACATAGATAGATGGATAGATATAGTGTAGACACGAAAACCAACACTGCATGGGAACTGTCAGCTTCAAAAAACCACCAGACCATATCAGACATGTTTATATCTACAAATCTCCATCCCCGATGTTCGACACTTTGACTCCATAAATAAAGCAAATCCTTGGCCTAAAATATATATATATATATATAAGCGTCAAATATATTCTTAAATACGTACACATAGATATATACATATACATATATACGTGTGTGTGTGTGTGTGTGTGTGTGTGTGTGTGACAAAATATAGTTTGAAGTTATGATATATTTATGGGTTACAGTGCTCAGTATCAGGGAGAGAGCGCTTGTAAATATAAAAGTAGACTTTGAAGTAAACACCAAACGACAACAGTCTGTTTCATGTTTATACGCAATACGGGAAAGCAGTTACATTATATATATATATAAGTGAACAATAAAGTCAACACACAAAGGCACCAGACATTTCCATGTTAAGACCAATCATTAGGCCTATCTATTTTCTTTCATTTTTCTTTTTAGTTTTCTTTACTTCATGGCCTGACGATTTTTTTTTTTTTTTTTTTTTTTTTAATCGTATCACCCCGAGCAAGGCAGTAACGCCACTGATGTGCAGGGGGCTACGTAATAGTGAAAAGATCGGAAAAGAGAAAGCCGGAAACCATATCCTAAACAGGGAACAAGGGATGAGCCTCTTAACCTGTTCAATAGACATGGGTGGAGTGTGAACCGGGCGATCTATCTATCGCCCGGTTCACACTCCACCCATGTCTATTGAACAGGTTAAGAGGCTCATCCCTTGTTCCCTGTTTAGGATATGGTTTCCGGCTTTCTCTTTTCCGATCTTTTCACTATTACGTAGCCCCCTGCACATCAGTGGCGTTACTGCCTTGCTCGGGGTGATACGATTAAAAAAAAAAAAAAAAAATCGTCAGGCCATGAAGTAAAGAAAACTAAAAAGAAAAATGAAAGAAAATAGATAGGCCTAATGATTGGTCTTAACATGGAAATGTCTGGTGCCTTTGTGTGTTGACTTTATTGTTCACTTATATATATATATAATGTAACTGCTTTCCCGTGCAGAGTGGAAAACCCTGCGGAAACTCGGCGACTTCTTTTATCTAAGTCTACCCTTTTGATTGTTGTGTAAACCAACCCTAGGTTTACATTTCGGACTCTATTGCCAATCAACCCTGGGTCTACCCATGTTGAGTCTTCTGCAAACTAAACGTATGACCCTGGTACAAATCATATCCATGTCTACTAATCTATTGCTTAACAAAATGACATAATTCAGCATAAAACACCCTGATAAAAGTTGATATACCTTAAAGTAAGTCAAACCTATAGGAATATTGACTCTTGTCTGACACACTCATCCGGAATAGTTTTTATATGCGCAAAAGAATTCACAAGTTATGATTGTAGTCTTTGATATAAGAATGTGCGTCATTTTCATCGTAATTTAAAAATATTTAATCTCCTGTATCTAGACAAGCCGATGCTAGGGTTTAATTGATATATAAATCATATGAAAATTCACAGAACCAAAGATTAAATGAAGTAAGGCAGCTGATCAAGATAGCTACTTAATATTAAAATTTCGTCAGATGATTCTTTTAAAAACCATTCACATTGTATATCCGTTACTTTCAAAACTGCAGCATCAATTTATCCTGTCTTATTCAAATAAGCTTCAGTAATGAAGTAGTTTATTATTCAACATATACTGAGAACAATAATAATTCAGCAACAACCAAACAGACAAATAACCAAAGAAACAAGCAAAGAAGCAGACGATTATATCCGAATCTGATGTATTACAATACTTTGTTAGTTGTATTGAAAATTTTACAGTTATTTCGTTGTTTGTTGTTCATCCATTTTTCTCTTCGTTCGTTTACACGATATCTTGGAAAAATTGCTTTTTTTATCATTTTCTACTATTTTCTATTAAATTCCTATTCTTTTATGTGTGTGTCTTTATCTGAATTCCTTCGTTTCAGAATAAGACTTTCGATCCGGACTTTACACCCCCAGACATTGATTTATAGAGGCTGTACATTGTTCCACCTTTGCCTCTATCTCTTTCTCTTCTTTCACCTTGTGAAAAACATTCGCTAATTGGGCTTCATTCGATCTTCTTCTTTTGCCAGCCTTTCCTCCAAATGTCCACATTTTTCCTTTTACTTCATCTTTACGTTTCTTTATTCCTTTAAGAATCAGTCATCTTTGTAACATAATCTCCTTACTGCCTCACAATTTCATCCCCAACGAAAGTGAAAAATAAATAAATAAACCGATAAAACTAACAAAAGAAAAGGAAAGAAAACTGAAGAAAAAAAGACACGTCTTTTCTAGTTAAAGAATTTACGAAAACTTCTGCTTCGTTTTATTTATTAGAAATAAAAAAATTAAAAAACATGGCGGCCTGATTTATTTGTAATTTATGGATAGGACGGAAAGATATTTGCGGGGGGTGAGGTAGAGGAGAAAATAGAATCTTTAGGCAAGAGATATGTGTTTCTTGTTTGAGGGTGATAGAGACAGGGTTCGTCATGGGCAATTGAGAGTCCATGCAATTGTCTTTTCAGTTGCGTGCGGCTATGTGTGACTAGTAGAGAAAAGAAGGAAGTGACGAATGACGGCTAAGAAAAGAAGGAAAAAACGTAAAATCGTTGGAAAGGCGAAAGAAGACGGGGAAGAAGAAAATGGAAAAAGAGAAATGGAAGCAAAAGAAGAGATAAGTTGATGAAAAGAAAAAAATAAAGAAAAGTGAGAATGATTTAAGGCTAGAATAAATAAATGTTGGAAAGTATAATTAATTGAATCAAGGAAAAACAAAAGAAAGAACGGAAGAAAAATTGGAAAAGAGATAAAAAGAAAAAGACAGATTGAAAGAAAGAAAAAGGGAAGAAAGAAACAAGTAAAAAAAAATAGAAAATATATAACTGACAGAAAGAATGAAAGAAAAAAACAAAGAAACAAAAACAAAATAAAGGAAACATGCAAAATAAATGAATAACAAAAGAAAGAAGGAAATAAAAAATATATAAAATATAGAGACGAAAGAAGTAAGAACGAAATTGAAAGAAAGAAAGAAAGAAAGAAATAAAAGGAAAAGAAAAGAAAAGAAAGAGGAACATAGAGAAACAGGAAGTAAAAAATACTAAAAAAGAAAGAAACAAACAAAAACGAAAGAGAAAAAAGAAAGAAAGAAGAAAAAGAGATGAAAAGGAAAAACAGATTGAAAGAAAAGAAAAGGGAAGAAGAAACATAAAAAAACAGAAAGGATATAACTGGTAATAAGAAAGAAAGAATCAAAGAAACAAAGAAACAAACAAACAAAATATGTAACAGATGGAAAGACAGAAACAAACAAATTAGAAGAAAGAAAGCAAAAAAGAAAGAGTTGTAGATACAAACTGATAGGATTTATAAGATTAAATAAATAATTAAACAGGCAGTAAAGATAATTAAAAAAAAGAAGGAAAACTTACAAACATTAAAAAAGAAAGAAAAAAGAGAGCAAAGGAATGACTATACGCAGACAGAAAGAAAATGAAATCAAGATGAAAAGAAATATTTAAATATTTTAAAATGTAAGGTTGGCTGAAACTTTTAAGAAGTCTGCGGTCTGGGCAATTGTAGTTCAGTTGGTAGCGAAAAGAGCAAAAACGGTTCGGATCTCAAGAAGCTGAGATGTTAACAAACACCAGTGGATAATGCAGGGAAATAATTCGAATTAATATCGGTGAAAATCAAAACAAACTCTTGCTTATATCACCGCTAGTAGGTCAAAACAGAAACGAACAGGTGTGGATCGATAAATTAATCGATCAATCGATTGGTACAGACAAATTTTTCCTAAGGTTTTGGTCAATTTGCCACAGTAAGACAAGCTTGTAGGGACTGAATTCAAGAAACGTGACTTGGGAGAAAAGTGCGCTGACCACTTCAAAACAACACGATAAATAGAAATTGGAAAGTAATTAATGCAATTTTATCCATAATCTGAGTTCATTTCTTATTGCTATAAAAGTCATATTTGGTAGATATTCGTGTTGGAGTAGACATCTTTGTTTTGTAAACTGACATTTTCGTCGACAAAATATTGTTTAAAAATAGAGGCACCTACACAAATACGTGCATCCGCTAAATGAAAGGTATATAGTAATAATAGATAGATAGATAGATAGATAGATAGATAGATAGATAGATAGATAGATAGATACCGTTGAATGCAACCGTCACTTCTACCCGAACAGTTTCTTTTCTTGTACTTCCAGCCTATGGAACTTTTTTGTTCTCTGATAGTTACAATCTCCAGAAATTTAAATTGAACGTCAATCGCCATCTTCTATCTTCTTGAATCCCATTCCTCTTTTATCTTTTCTTCAATATCCCATACACCCAGTCTTTTCTCACACTGTAACCCCTTGTACACTAGTGGCGGTCCTGTATCCTTTGGGGTGAAATGATAAAAAAAGATAGATAGATAGATAGATAGATAGATAGATAGATAGATAGATAGATAAAAATGACGTATAAAAGTATATATATGAAAAGAGAGTGAAAGGAAATTAAGATTAAGAATTATATTTATATGGCGGAACTGAGCGCAACATTTATATGTGTGCGTGCGTGCGTGTGTGTGTGTGTGTGTGTGTGTGTGTGTGTGTGTGTGTGTGTGTGTCGGCGTGTGTGTGTGTGTGTGTGTGTATTTCAGCGTGTTTTTGTGTAAAGACGAAGCGGAAAATTTTATCAAAGATGCGTTTCGCCAAAGAAGTGTATGCTCTCTTTGACGTCCTCAGTTTTTTTTTAACTGAGGTCAGCCAAAGAGGACATAGGCTTCTTTGTCAAAACGAATCTTTAATAAATCTTTTGTTTCAAATACTGTTGTATATCACACACACACACACACACACACACACACACATTACCAGTCAAAAGTATGAGGTATTTAAACAGATTGATTAATCTGTACATATGTAAAGTTACCCTGCGTTTCCTGTGTCTCACCAACTTCTTTTCTTTTCTTACACTTTAAGTTCTTCAAGTTTCTTTCTTGCAACCTCATATATATATATATATATATATATATATATATGTGTGTGTGTGTGTGTGTGTGCGTGCGCGCGCGTGTGTGTGTGTATGCGCTCTTGTGTGTGTGTGTGTGTGTGTGTGTGTGTGTGTGTGCCTGTGAAAGAGAAAGAGAAAGACCGAAAGAACAAAAAAGATAGAGACAAATACATATGGATACGTGGCCACGAATGCTTACACGCTTGTGTGTTTATGTCCATAGGTAGAGAAAGAGAAACAGGTATATATAAACACGGAAACAAAAGAATGAACAGACCAGATGTGAAAATATTCTAATCTATCTCCGAACGTATAGATATAGATATATACATCAGAGCTGCAGTGGTCCTTCTTGTTTGCGCGTTAATATTTTAATTATGTACTTTTTACTAAATGATATCTGATAATTCCCGGCCTAAAAAAAACAAAAACAAAACAAAACTGAAAAAAAACAAAAAAAAAAACGAAATACATCATTGTTCTAAAAACTAATCTTTATATAAGGCACGCAACAAGATGCCAGCGTTTTAATCTAGTGTCAAGTACGGCTGGATAAACTTGGCAGCAACATGATGCATGTTTTCATTAATCTCTGCTCACAAACTCTACTACTCATTCCAATAATGTATAAGAAAGAAAAATAAATGTTTAAAGTAGATATTGATTATTGATGAATTCATTATTTTTTCGAATTTTTCTATCGATCTGTTGGTGATTGGTTGCCCTAGATGCTCATGTTTTTGAGCTGACACTCAACCGGCTGCGAGATATGCGTGAAACTCAAACTGTATGCTCACCAAAATTCTGAAGAAGCATTTCACCGGTTTTCATAGCTTCAGTAGAACCTGATGCAGGAACCTTACTGAAATGTAAAGATTGCTGAGTCGATTCAACATAACGTTAAAACATTTTGGGTAATAACTGAAGCCAGAGCAGATAGCGCAAAGTCTACTAGCTTAAATGAATGAGATGGCTGAACATGTTAAACAAAGTTTCCGATACCAACTTGTGCGAGTTATTTTAGTTGACTTAATTTTTAATAATGATGAATATGCCTTCATCTTCTAATGTATGTGTGCATTTATATATAAAGTGAACGAGGAGTGTGTATGTGCGCACGTTAGCATCCAATTGAATCCCCACCAACCACTTTCTTTAAATTTATTGTTCTTTTAATTTCTGTGCTGTCTCTTGACTTGGCCCTTCAACTCAATTTCACACTCAAATAACGGAGAAGACCAAACAGTTTCCTGCCATTTCTAATTTATTCCACTTGGAACAGTCGCCGAAACTAGCATACAAAACATAATTAGCTAATTCTAGAAAACGTATTTAATTTATAAAAAAATGTATATATATATATATATATATATATATATATATAAATGAGTGCTGAGTGCCGATATGCCCATTATGTGCGTGTGTGGGGGGTGCGTGTGGGGGGTGCGTGTGGGGGGTGCCTGCTTGTGTGTGAGGTGCAGCTCTTTTTTAAGGTAAGCTTGGACAGGTGCAAGGGCACAATCACGGAGCAACCAACCGAGATGAAACTCTTTTCAATCTTAACAGTCTCCAAGGCAAGTTTGTAAACGCGTAGTCTATGATTTTGCATAGATGCATTTAAAGTTTGGTTTAATTTGGACATGTATAAAAAGCAAATCCTACCTGCCTTGAAAATCAGGACTTTTACCTTAGCCAACAAACACGCTTCTTCTTCACGTTCAATTCCACTACCTGTTTCAGTATATTTTACGAATGTTTAACTGATACAAGACCCAAGGATCACTCAAGGTAGAGGGGTTACTGTAAGAAATTACAAGAAAGGACAAGCGAAAGGGCAAACGTTAGAAGTATAGGAGTATAGAGTTGAAGAAGACTTTAAAAGGAAACCCAATCCTAAATAAGAAACTTATATATAATTTGTGTATTTAGGAAGTAAATTTTCTTTTAGATATGTCAGATTAAATAAATTGCAAACACTGAGTCTGCTTATTTTTAAAAAAATCGTTCATATTCACGGATGCTTATTTTTTTAAAAAATCGTTCATATTCACGGATAATCTTTCGCGTATTATAATTGAAATATGTAAGAAATGAGCTGCAACTTTAACAGATGATTTTATTATTCATTTCTTGGTGTTCCCAAGTACTTTCAATTTCCTTCTGGGAGTTGTGGTAACAAAAAATAACCGCAAATTGTGTTGCTAAAAATTACTAAATCGAACGTTGCACGCTCCAGTTTTCTATCCACTGGGCTAAGCGGTTATAATAAAAACATTTTACATCCTTACACAAAGGCTTTCATGTTTCAGTACTATGAATTGTACTTCGTCAGGTGATAGTTGGTGACCGGTGATAGGATTGATTATTATATAAATTTAAAAATAATTCGTTGCCCTCTTTCCGGTAGTTAAAGAGAGAGAATAAGAACAGAATTAAGTATGTTCTTGTGGGTAAGTCTCGATTAAACAAAATAAAATCACGTCTACGCTGAGTGGGAAAATAAGGTTAGAGGTTGAAGGTTGGTGGGTTATTTTAAATTATTTCCCTATTCAGCGTAGACTTAGCAAACAAACAAACAAAAAAACTTATTTCTACCTATTTTGTTATTCAGATATGACAAGATAATAATAAAGAAAAGAATACGATATGATAATTATTCTATTTTATTCAATTATTATCTTGTTATACTCCTCCTTATCTCGCTCATGGAGAGCAAAGAATCACGAATATCTGAGTCAATCCTCGAGAAGTATTGTAAACTTCTAATATTTTTCACACAATAATATGAGTGTGTGTGTGTGTGTGTGTGTGTGTGTGTGTGTGTGTGTGTGTGTGTGCATATCAGAAAAAGATATTAAATTGTACACTCAATCTTTACATTTGTCATTGCCCTACCCATTTTCCCATTTCTGAACAAATGACTAGATATAAGATTTTTCAAATCACACACACACACACACACACACACACACACACACACACACACACACACACACACACACACACACACACAGAAAGATAGATAGGTATATAGATTTCTATTTATATAAATATCAGTGTTTTAAAATGCATATATGTGTGTGTTCGTGTGTGTGTATGTATATCATCTTTTAATGAATTTGTTATCCAATATTATTTGTTATTACTATAAACGTTATTGTTAGTGGATACACGTGTTTGAGTTGCTGTCCTTACTTTTTAGTTTGTTTTTTTCATAAACGGTGAAGTTAATAATAACCCGTCTAGATTGAGAAGTTCAAAGAAAGATTATGATTCCAACAGGAATTGAACCTGTATCTCCTTAATTCATGATATTATGATTAAATTTCTATTATAAAAGAAATGAAAACAATATTAAAATTATTTTTGCACCAATACCTAAGTCTTATCGTGTTATGAAACATGAATTCAGTATAATATTCGAAATTTAATTTGACAGGAGTCGTTGACAAAAAGGTTTGTTTCTAAAGGGGATGCTGTGTGAAAAAAGATTGGGAAACGCGTTTTTAACCGAATGAGCCACTATTTAAAAACATAAATTTTAGTTTCTTTTTAAATTTTCCGTTTTACTGAAATAGACTGATTACTCCGTGTCCTAATTTGTAATAATTCACAATGGGAAATTAAAAAGCCAACAAGTCAATATATAGATATACTAATGCTCAGCCTTCTACGCATGCTTACTTGTCAAAATCAGCGATGGTGGCAAAAAAAGAGGTTTTCTAATTAACCTTTTGTCTGCCACTTGTCAATTTAGCAATTTCTTTAATTTTCTTTCCTTCTAATTTAAGTACGCAAAAAATGCCTAGAAAAGAAAAGAAAAAGACTTGTAAACCGTTAGAAAATAAAGACGTTGGTGGCAGTCATGGGTGGGGGGAGGTCACCCGTTCCGCAAATTTTTTTTACATCAACCATGAGCATTCATCTATGTAATAGTTTATTGATTTGTTTCTCGCTGTGAGATTTTTGACAGTTGAAAGACAAATAGTCTCTTAATTACTTATATAGTAATCTAATCAATAACCCCTTAGCTCTAACCACAAGTTATTAACTCGATAAAATAAACAGTTTTTAAATTTTTATGATTTAAAATAGCACGCATAAAGACATATACGAAAAGAGCTTCCTCTGAAGCAACATATTCAATTCGGAATTTAACTTTCGATATCATAATGTCAGTAACAAAGTCAGGATCCAGGATGTTCTTGTGGGTAAGTCTCGAATAAATAAAAGGAAGTCACCTCTACGCTATATATATATATATACACACAAAATGGTACAAAATTTTATTATGGCATTATAGACAAAAACTTTTTCTATAAAATTACCCATGCCAAATTTTAAAATAAAAACACCAGTCGACCGGTTTCGTCCCCTCTCATCGGAACTGTAAAACGGGGAAAATTATGAAAAAAGAATATCTGTTATGGGTGAAATGAATGAACGGAAAGGGGAAAATCTTTGGATATTTTACTAAAAGTTATTACATCTAAAGTTCCTTGAAACCCAGAGGAGCAAGTTCAAGAAAACAATCCATTTGTTTACAAAGTGAGAGCTGCCTGGACCTGATAAACAGCGTCTCCAACACCTTCAGATGGAATAACGAATGTGATCTGGCGAACATATTTATTCTACAAAAATACAGAAATGTGGCGCATGACCAAAAAGGGGGAGGGTAGAGGTCGGTCGTCACTATCTATTCTATACCTAGCTAATCACATTCACGACCCAATTACTCGTTACAATTTATACATTCACCAAAAGAACCCGCTCATCACCTCACAATCCTATATACACCACAATACCAGATATTCGCAGGGGGAAACCTAAAAAACGGGGGACAAAACCCATGACATAAAAAAATTATTTATATACAATATAATAGAAAAATAAATTTAAAGATATGAAAATGAGTGGGGAGGGCATGAATAATCCAGAAAACAAACTAAAAATTTCAACAAAAAATGTTAAAAGTAAAATAAACAGAGGTTAGTAAGACCCGTACACCCCACAAAAATTAAGTGGCTGCTATATTCCGCCAAAAGGCGAAATCAAGTAGCACATTCACTAAGGGAGAGGGAAATGATAAAATAAATAATGGAATGGGAAGGCCAACGACTAACCCTGTCAAGATGTAAAAGTGGGGCTAAAACAAACTGGGATGGTTGGGAATTTCGACTTGGATCATAACAAAGGTGAAAACTGGGAATAGGCTAGGAACAACATTTATTCACATTAACTAAGTACACAAAAAAAGTCCAACTTAACCAAGGTGGGCTTTTCAGGAAACCGCCCCAATGTGACATAAGGGACTTTAGAAAAAGAAAATCAGGCCTGGTCCCATTCATGCAAACCAGACTTGCAACAGTTACCCACCTTTGCTAAAATCTGTCGATATCAAGTGCTTTCTATTAGATCTGATCTTCATCTTGAGCTTATGCGCAAAGAATCTAATCAGATGGTGATAAGAATAACGTTCGTATCGCAAGATTACCTTCTTGAGCGTCGTCCAAATCATCATTCGAGCTACAGTCAGAAACACCATCCTTTTCTCCCCGAAATACGGGGGCGACACATTATCGCAGACGTACGCGTGATCGATTGACACGAGCTGTTCAGCAGCAATGCGAGCCGTCAACTTGCCGACATAGACACAGAAAGTGCGCACCTGAGGACAATGCTGGAAGGTGTGCTCAGCAGTTTCTTTTAAACCAAGGTCACAACGATGACAGTCGGACAAATCCCTTCCACCCATCTGAAGGCCATGTCATTGCCCGTTCCGAATCAATCGTCAGGTAAGTGAAAACACAGGGTTACTGAGGTAATACGCCGTTGGTGCCCAAGACTGAAAGGAGTAAGACAAGCCGAGTCGATCACGTAGAGGGTCCTTCGTCGCGACCCCTCCACTAATAAATGATACTGAGACTGAGAAAGAGGGTCCTTCGTCGCGACCCCTCCACTAATAAATGATACTGAGACTGAGACTGAGAATGGCCCGTAAGGCACTTCGACACTCGCGTAAGAATTGCGATTGATTTCGGGGCCTACGACGGTGCTCAGCACACGAAACGGGAGGAGTAAGGCTAGGGAAAGCGTCCCTAACACTCAACTCCAAAATCGAATTCTCTGTCAGCGCGCGGCATAGGAAAGCCAACCTCGAGGCGTGTCGATGACACCCTACGTGTGGCATTCCCATTCCTCCCTTTGACACGGACGTTTGACGCAGATATCTCGACGTGATGCTTGCCTCCACCCCACAAAAGATTGGACAAAAAACGCACGATCGCTTTTCTACGGTCTCTAGAGAGGGAGTACCGAAAACTGGTAAAGGATGTGGGGAAAGACGAATGTAACACACGCCTCAGCCCTCCTCTTCAAGGACAACCGCCGTCGAAGCCAAGTCTGGACCGACGCTCTGACCAATTCTTCTCCAGCTGGAGATCCGGCCCGAACCACATTACAAGAATGCGGACCCATCCGCATTCTTGGAATGTGGTTCAGTCCAACTGAAGGGTCCTGGAGAGCAACGCTCTTCCAGGCACATAGCCGCAAGCCGGATAACCTGCCACGGTTAATTTGGCCCCTGTCACCTTCTCAAATAGCTCCGAAATTCGTTTTTACAGAGACCAGGTTCCTTGGTAAAGCGGCTCCCGAAATTCCGCCGAAACGTCTCACACATATCGTCAGTCGACTTCAGAGTACGCCTCTCCGGGGTCTTGGCTTCACGAATATATCGATCGCCACTTCGACGGATCTCTTCTTTGCGCAATTCTGTGCCCATGCTCACAGCTTAGTTAGACATCTTGTTTAATTTATGCCTAATTACTTGACCCCGGTACCGCTTGCTAGCCAAATGGTCCAAGACCTGCCTAGCTAAAGCTATCTTTACAGGATCCCCCGTAGCCTCTACCAGGAAGAATCTACCTTTAAGTGTCTTCACCTTGTTAGCTTTAGCTAGGGCGATTCGACGGCTATAGTCAGCGGTGAAAGACCGAATTCTATCCTTAAGCCTCACCTACCACCTATTCCCGATAACCGACAACACTAATTCCCGCTGCACTAGTCTAGTTAGCTGTTGCCGGAAGTCCAGCTTGTCACGTTGAACTTCCAGTGTTCAACCAACTTAAGCCTACCATCTAACGTCATCCAGGCACAAACGAGTTTGTGATCCAAATAGTCTAACCAATAAAACGTGGGCCAATCTAGCAAATCTACATCGACCCTTCTCACTAACATTCTATCTGGTATCTAACTGTCTGAGTAGACGTGCCCACGTCCCCATTTTCCCTCCAGAATGATCGACCCGGTATCTATCGACGAGACCGAACTCGTCAATCAGATCAACCAGGCTACGATCCCTCGACCTCCCGCTAGCTTCCCACCCCCATCAAACTTGGGATTCAGGGTGGCATTCCAGTCCCCCACTAAGACTAGGTGTGAAGAATCCACCAGGAACGACTCCAACTGTCAGAAAAACCAGACGCGCTCCTCCGGGTCGTTGGGCGCATAAACCATAACGATCCGAAACGACCTACTGTTCACGGAAACATCGGCCACGATCACCCCCCACCCCCGCGCCGTAATGGACAAGGTCTACTCTGGCACCCAGAGGACGTTTAACCAACAAGGAAACACCACTGGCCTGCTGGTTCCCGTATGCTGAATAGACGACAAAGTCGTTAGACAGCACACGAGCCTCAAATTTGCAAACAAAGTGTGTTTCCTGGATCGCAGCCACATCTACTCCGAAGGATCACTAAGCAGGCGAGCTGCCTTAGTCCGATCTCTCAGGCCCCTGGCTAGCCTGGCTACCTTGATAGACATTTTTTAAAATGTGACCCCCTCATTCTCATACTGAACGGAAATTTGCAGTAGATAGGGCCCTGACGGATTGTCCTAGACTGCCGGTAATGATTTCGTCCGTCCGAGAAAATGCCGCCGACGTCCGTTGGGAAGGTGAGTTTTAAGGCTCTGTATAAGAAGGGATGGAGTATAACTGGGAACCTCCCTGCACACATCTTTGCTAGTTTATCCAATTCAGGAGACCTTATCTGGGCCATCCTAATGTTTGCAAAAAATGTTTAGTTTCTGCTAATTGGTCCCATACCTTCAAAACGTGAGTAACGGCTTTTACTTTCATCCTTTTATCGCATTCACACACACAACAAAAATAAAAAAATAAAAAAATTATTAACACAAACAGGTTCCGTCCAGCAGAGATTTGCTTTATCGTCTTGCTTTTTTCTTTCCTCCCTCTTGTTGCCTTATCGTAAGTCACTAAAATGGAAGAAAGCGCATCAGTCAAAATCCCAGTCTTTATGCACACAACAGCAGATGGTTGGTTTGCAATTTGTGAGGCACAATTTGAATTGCGACACATAACAAGTGAAGAAACCAGGTTTTACCATGTATTGTCTTTTCCATTGTACCTTCAGAATTGATATCCCGACCTGACAAGACATGATATAAAAAGATGGATATAACCCCCCTTTCAGAAGGACAGCTACATACAACTCAAAATTCCTTTATACCTAAAAAACTAAAATCAGCAACACATGTATGACTGCGAACCGACAGGATTAAGAAACCTCTGGAAGCTCCATATTCAGGAGTATACAAAGTAATAAAACAAGAAGAAAAATATTTTATCATAGAGACATTGGCTGGTGATGAGCAAACGGTTTCAATTGAGCGATTGAAACCAGCAATATTCGCCCAGACAAGCAGCAATATTTATTATACGTGAAATTGTATAAATGCGGCACAAGACCAAAGTAGGGATGAAGGTGGGGATTGGTCTTCAGTTTCCCTACCATTAACTCAAGTAGACCCTGTCACTGACCCAATCGTTCATTAAATGTTCCTTTCACCAAAACATCTCAGCCATACAACACTATCTTACACAAATACCATAATATCACAATCACTCTAGGAATTCTTACCTAATCTCATTATATACAATGATTGTGGAGAGCTGAGTTGATATCAAATTAAATTCCTCAAAGGTCGTTATGCTCAAAAATATTTACATAACTAAACAAAACTGATGTTCCTATGGGGTAACCCCCACAGTCTAATCATGGCAGAAATAGCAGTTAACTGAATGAAAATACTGTGGGATTAATAACATAAAATAAGTCCCATTCGTTCAAAGTCCCATTGACAATCACTCACACATCTACTTACGCTTTTAGACACGATAACAATTACGAAATCTCACGCTCCAAACAAAACACATCTCACAGTTTCCAGAGAACTGTCCTCACTGTCACCTAAATGGAGAGGGGATGGAAAATAAACAAAGATATAGGGGAGAAAAACTGTCTCCCTAATGTTTCTAGAAAGCGAAAACTCAGTTTGAAACAACGCCTTAGAAACTTTTTTCTCATAATGAACGAAATTAGTTCGAGATATCAGTTAACTGTGTTAGGTAGTTTAGATGTCTTTGAAAATAGCTCTGCTTACGAGGGAATTTCTAATTTAATGCGTTTGCATACAAAATTTGATCAATAAAAATATGATCACGTATTTTTAATGTATAATATATGATAATTCGAGAGCCAGAAGATAATCACAATTGACAACAGATTTGTATTACTATCGCTATGTAATGCACTTATAGAAGACAAAGGCAATGCATTCCATGCGCATCACTCGTTTTGATCTGTGCTAGACTAAGTACAGTTTAAAACGGTATTAGCTAATATATAAATCTGTTTTCAAACATAATATTGTCTAGTGTTGTTGCTTGAAATTATTCCATGTTTAAGTTTGATACTCACTAGGTATTTTATAATTTTTATCTTTCGTCAAAACTTATCCAAGCTGAGGCAATAACTAGACATAAACAGCTATATTATTGGGATGTTTTTTCGGTAAGAAATGAGCGCCCAAATCTATTTGTAAATCATACGGCCGGTATGTGACCGGACTGTTTGTATTTTAACATTTATCACTGTTTGTGATTTCCTTTGCTATATAAAAAGTTTATCCCGACTCTGATGCATAAAAAATAGTGTTTTAGAATTTCATAGTTGTGTTGCCATATCCTGCTATGGCAACAGAAAACAATTTTGAGTGAAATTAACAATAAGATTTTAATTTTTATTTCTTTTCTTTTTTGCACCGTAAGTCTACTTCATATATATATATATATATATATATATATATATATATATATATATATATACACCTTTACAAATTCAAAAAGAAAATTAGAATACTTTGGTGAAAAATGCTCCAAACTTTAGAAAAACAAAGTTTTATCTTATTGTGTTATTATTGAAAAAAAATGGCCAACGGATTTTTATAATGTTAAATTATATTTTTATTTATTTTAGAATGTTTTAAATTTTGCTTAAAACCGTGATTTTCTTGCGTCAGCGGAGGTGCCAAAGATTAATATAGAAAATTTCGATGTTTTTTACCTTGAAAAACACATATTTGGAAATCGCTGCAAAAAATCAAATAATTGTTGGATTTTAATGAAACTTTAAGGAGCTATTCACAAATGAATTAAATTTTTTTTTAAATATCTCTGTTTTAGAAAATCTTGAGAAAATGATTTTTTTACATCTGGCATTCCCCCTCCTCCACACACACACACACACACACACACACAGTTATCTAATTTTATGAAATTTTGAGAAATTAAATTTTGTGCATCTTAATGTTTATATTATTTAAAAGCAGAACTTCTTGGAGAATTTATACAATCCAACTGATTTTGTAAAACAAGAACCCTACTTACCGAAAATTTGATCTGAATCGTAAAACAAAAAATGCAATAAAACTAAGACATTATTTAATTAGAAAAACTTTAAATTGCTTTTATAAATATGATATATTATGGACACTTCTTCTTCTTCTATGTGACCTGTCCCTTCAGGACTTAGACGATCATGGTTCTCCCCGTCTCCCTATCCCTTGTGGCTCTTAGTATGTTTTCTCCTGTTACTCCTGGCAACCCCCGTTCCGTCATCCACCTGATAAGGCCCTGCAAATATGTTATCCGCTGCCTTCCTCTGTCTCTCTTTCCTTCTATCTGGCCAGTCAGTATCAGGTTCTCCAAGCTCTCCTTCCTCATTGCGTGTCCCAGGAACTTCAGTTGTCTCTTCCTGATGCTCAGTATTAATTTCCTTTTTGTTGCCATTCTTTCCAACACCTCATCGTTGCTTGCATGCTCAGTCCACGATATCCGCAGCATCCTTCTGTAGAACCACATTTCCGCTGCTTCTATTGAAGAACTGACATCACATAGCAATCCAGCACTCTTTTCTTTGTTTCTAGTAAAATTTTCCTGTGTATTAGTACTTTACTCAGCTTCTGGAACGCGTCCTTTGTCATGCCAATTCGCCTTCGGATCTCTGTTAGAACACTTATATTGTCTTAAAAATCTTCGATGAATAATGAATGTTTACAAAAAATATTTTCATTTTTTTAAAATATTGATTTAAATCTTTCAAGATTCTGTATTAATTTGTCGTGGTTATGCGATATTTTTATTAAATAAAAACAATATCTACTAATCATAAATGAAAAGTTTGCTTCAATTCAGTAACTCCCAATATCATAAAAAAAGAACTACATTTGTGTGTGTGTGTGTGTGTGCTTGTGTGTGTCTGTGTGTGCGTGTGTGCGTATATGTGTGTGTGTGTGCGTAAATGTTCCGATTTTGGTAAATACAGACGTCCATATATGACACTATCAGAAAATAATAGTGGTAATTATTAAAGATATAGAACCTAAAAATCAATGAAACTTTAGATTTCGGAGAATATTTTAATCGGTTTTTAAGATTACTGAGTAGTTAAAAGTTATATAAAAACAGGCGATGACGTTATATTCCTCAAGTAATTATTACAGGTATATCCTATGTAGAAAAATTAGATAAACATCCGGCTGTCAAGTTGTCAATAGATCAGTCAATCAAAACGCACTCAATGAAACATCTATGTAAACATGTAAAATTCATTTTAAACCTAAGGTAACGCGTTTATTAGAAGCTACGTGTATCTTGGCCGACTAGGATGATTTAATCATTTTTTATTGAGATTTTCCAGCATATATCATATGAAAATTTTGAACAGTTACGTGTCATGCGCGACTGTTTTCATGGTCACTCTTTTACAAGAAACTTCACACAGTAAAAATTGCTATATCACATGGGAATAAATATACCTAATGCAACACCCTTGAAAATGGCTAAAGCACTGACCGAAAGCACTCGGAACAATAAAAACTATAGACAATGTTTATATTCTTTAACTTCTACAAGCGGAAAAATGTTAGAATGCTGGAAAAACTCAATAAAAGATTAAGTCATTCTTGTCGGTCGTATTTAATGAAATATATATCAAATAGAAGATTGTGGGTAAATTACAAAATCCTATTAGCTTTAGAAATAGATGTAACCTGCGCTTAAAAATGTTTAAAATTTAATTAAATTTAGTGGTTATAACAACTTTTTAAACCAACGAAATGAATGATCTTTTAAATGTCGTCACAGAAATAGATCTAAATTACCGTTTTTGTAGGATTAAAATATTTTTCCTTACTAAGAGTTTTCTAGCAAATTCTGCTGTCATTTCACTATTGTGAATCTGATCCTTTATTCTTTTCATTTATTTATTTGTTTATTATTTTATCTATATATTTTTTCTCTTTATTCCCTTTTCCTATCATTTATTTATATTTAAAACTTGTTTTTTGTGATGTTAACCACTTGTAACTGTATTTTAATTATTTGTGACTGTAAATATATTATCTGTCCCTTTTTTATATATTTCCCTTTACAATTTTTATCTGTTTCTCTCCTTCAGTTCGATCTTTTTTTATTTTTTATTTTCATTTCATTTTGGTTTATGTTATTATTGTGTGCTTATATGACCTTTCATAATTATATGCCTATGTGCTTATTTTGTGTATGTCTATATATATTCTCCTGTTTTGTATTTGTATATATTTTTCTTTCATATTTGTGTGTATATGTGTAATTTGGTGTATGTATTCTATATTATGTGTGTATGTATTGTGTGTATGCGTGATTTGATGTGTGTATTCTTAATTTTGTGACACTTCATGTTTAAATGTATACACATCCTCTCGTCCCCAATCCAATTTACTGTCTTGACAAAATATTTTTTGAATATTCTGAGTGAAACGTAACATTTGATTTTCTCGGATCTAGAGTGCAGTTTTTAATTTTTAAAACTGCCAAAATAAATTAAGTTGAGTTTTTCTTTCAGATTTTCATATTGCTCTGAATAATATCCATTGAGCTCTCTATTTTAATCTATCTAATTTTTGTATTAATTAGATAATTTTGGGGGAATTAATCCTCTCCGTCTTTACGGGTTTGTCATTTTTTCATATATATATATAAAGAAAAATGGGTGAGACGCCATGAGATTTTTGTTTAAAGTGTAGATTTATTATTATTATTATTATTATTATTACTTGCTTTTTATATGTTATATTAAGTGTCCATATATGTCGCTACACGTGTTTCGAGTCCAAAGTAGACTCTTCAGGTGAATAAACTTATGACTTTACATATCGAGATCCGTTTGTCTTTCTGATAGCCGAAATATTGTGTATATATAAGTGGTCTGTGAGCAGGTCAGAAACTTCATATACGTGCGTGTTTGTTGTTTTTTCTTTTTACTTATAAACCCACAGATACCCAACATTACCTCCATGTTAGGAGTAAACCCCCTTAAAGTTGTCTAAAACCCTTCCCCTACTCGACGAATTTGCACAATAGTAACTGACAAAACCCTTCGTAAAATACGCCTAGGGAACTACGAAAAACACTATAAATAAAACGATACCCCACTCTACTAACAACAAAGGTTTCCAACTGGCAGAAAAAATACCATTAGAATCTCTCCGGAAAAATAAAAAATAAAAAATAAAAAAAGGGAGAAAACATACGTCTCCACACAACAAAAGTAACCCAGAATTATTTACAAAGATAAAAAAACTCATAGAATAACTCAACAAAAATGATAAAATAAAATAAATCTTAAAGACAACTAAAATAAGTAAATGACAATCAAAAAATTAAAAAAAATATTGAGCAACACACAACACAGGGTGTCACAAAAGACAACAAAATAGATGTGGGGTATGCAACGTGATAATAAAAGGAGACCACTTCAAGTTCGAAAACACATCTACATTCGAAATATAAACAAATCTAAGCTACAACTCTAAAAATGTAATTTATGCTCTAAAATGCGATGAATACGCAAAAACATACGTGCGAGTGACACAAGGCCTGAATAAAAGAGCAGACCTGCACAGAAATAACATTAAACTAACCAATAACACGATCATGATACAGGACGAAATATTTATAAAAAATACACGCTTTCCCTCATCAAAAAACTTGAAAAACATAAGGCACACACACAGACACACTAAATTCAAACGCGATAAAAAAAAACTTCGTGAACCATTGCAAAAAATGGTATAAAAAACAGAAAAAATTAGATGACCTGTAGAATTGAATAAAAATCGATGAAGATAATTCTGAAGTATAAAGACGAAATCAAATTTCGCAAGTCAGCTTAAAAAAGGAGAATGAATGAGTCCCAAAAGAAACGAGCGAGGGTGAAAAAAAAAAAACAAAAAAAAAACACGCATGCAAGCATATGAATTTTCTAACCTGCTCACAAACTTACCTATTACACGATATTTTGGTCATCAGAAAGACAAACGGATCTCGATATGTAAAGTCCCAAGTTTATTCGCCTGAAGAGTGTCAACTTTGGACTTGAAACATGTGTACCGACACAAACACCATTATGGACACTTAATGTCTTATACAAAAGATAAATAATATTAATAATAATAATAATAATAATAAATCTACACTTTAAACAAAACGCACGTTTTTTTCATCTATACCAATTTCTCTCGTTGGAACAACCTCTATTTTTGTTTTTAATATATATATATATATATATATATATATATAAGAAAGTGATACAACACGTAGATTTTAAACCCACTGTCCAAGCATTTACTTTTATAAAGAGTGCTCGATACAAAGTAGAGCTTTATATTGTAATAGTTGTTACAATGGTTTATAAAAGCACACTATCACTAAAAATCTCGTGTTTCAGAGCACAAGTACCCTTCGTCTGGTAATAAATGAAAATAAATGGTGGAAACGATTCATTCTTGGGAATGTTATATGTAAGTGATGTGTGGGATGGGAATTTAGTATGTCTAAGCCGGTCTGTCGGCAGTTTGTCACCATAGAGATACGGCTTTTGGTTAGGAAAGGGGGTGCGGGGTAGTTTAGTTTTGGACAGGTCACATTTTAGTTTTGTCTAGGTAATTCTTATATTGGGATGTTAGTTTTTTAAAAAAAAAGGTAGACATCTTTTATTTTACTACTATCTATGAGTGGATGTACTGGAGTGACTTTTTAGTGTTGTATGGGTTTATTTTATTTTATTAATATAATATTCGCATATAATAAACTTATGCAATTGTAGAAACCCCAATAATTGCTCACTACAAAATAGGTGTAAAATACATTCAATTGTCTATCAATGCAATATAACATCAATTGAAAACCCAACTGTAAATAAAGTCTACATCGGATCTACAAAGAACACCTTTAAGCAAAGCTGGTACATGCACTTAACTTCATTCAAAAACAATATGTACCGAAACCAAACGTCCCTTTTTGCATATTTTTGGAAATTTAAGGACAAAAAATGAAACCCAAAATAAAGTGGAAAATCCTGGAAAAAACTATAACCTGTAATTCGCTTAACGACATCTGCCCTTTATGCCTCAGTAAAAAGCTGCACATTCTAAGTGATATATCTCGAAAAGGAATACAGTATAAAAAGATCAGTTGAAGAATGGAACTCCACACCAGGAATAAGAAATACAGATTTATTGTACTAAGATACAATTAACAATAATACACATATAGGCAAGCCAGGTGTTGGAGCGGAATCGACTATCGACTAGTGAATGCCTTCGCCTAAGACGTTTTCTGTATTTACCAGCTTTCCCAAGCAAGGCCAGATGTGACACATGGTCATTTTATAGTGGGTATTCCCGGCCATATAGCCTGGCCAAAAAATGTCTGTCTATTTTTCACCAGTCGTGCTTCTACCCTTCGGCGGAACCACGACTGGGTTTGTGCTCTCTGCTCGGAAGCAGAGAGCGCCATCTACCCGAAGGCAGAGAGCTGACAGTGTCATAGAGCAGTCAGGCGAATGCCTAAGACGTTTTCCCCCGTCGTACCGCTCGTTACCGTCTTTTATAAAGTAGAGTATTCTATTCTCGGGGATGGCAGGATGTTCCACTATAACACCTTCTCCCAAGCTAAATTCTTCCTAGAATGTTTCTCTTAATATTTTTTCTCTTAGGATCTGGACATAGCCGTTTAGTCCTTTTCCTTTTTCTGTTATTTCTTCTCCTGTCAGCCCCTGTGTCTTTACTTTTAAGAGAATCGGTAATTCGTTGTGTAGGTGTTACTCCCATAGGTACTTCAATGTTAGTGGGTGGTTTAATCTGGAATATGTAATATTACTTCCATTGGTATCTCCTGATCATTTGTAACGGTTTCGATGTATCGGTGTCTCAGTTGGTTTATGTGTCTTTTCCAGACAAACTTTTCTCCTTTAATTATATAAATGACTCCTGATTCTTCTAATTACCGAACTGTCTTCCCAAAAGCACTTTCCAGTCCGATAGTTCTTAAAGAAGACCTTGTCTCCTTCTTTGAAAGATTTAATATCAGAGTTTAGTTTTATAAAACTTCTTTTTCTTTGGTAACAACCTATCAAATATTGATTGAATCTTTCTCGCGTACATGACCTCAGCATGCGACAAATTTCCATTAATGTTCTGATTCGGCGTAATTCTATAAACCATCACAAATGTTTGGCTATTCTTGTCTTCGGTGTTGATCCAATTAGCTTTTCTCATAGCCCTTTTAAACGTATCGACAAACCTTTCTGCCTGACCATTCTATCTCGGATTATACGTAGGCGTGGTTATGTGTTCGATTGCTAACGAATCACAATAACGTTTAAATTGAGCATCCGTAAACATAGTTCCGTTGTCACTCACAATTGTGTTTGGTACTCCCAGACGGCTAAATACTTCGTTTAACGCTTTTATTGTATTTGCTGCTGTCGGGTGTTTAAATCTGAAAACCTCAGGCCATTTAGAATAACTATCAACAATAATTAGGTAATAGTCTCCCTTTAATGGTCCTGTATAGTCAACATGTATCAGTGACCACGGCACATCTGTTTTTGGCCATGGCTGAGTTTTTATAGGTGGTGATTTTGCTGCTAACTGATAGCCTTTACAATGCTTCACCAAATCTTCAATGCCCTGTTCCATCCTAGGCCAGTATATATAGCTCCTCATTAATGATTTCATTCTGGATATACCCGAATGACCCAAATGAAATTCTTTTAATATCCTCTTACGTAGAACACATGGAATTACCACTCTTTGAGCAGACAGTAGTGTTTCATTTCAAATTGAAAATGGTGATACTTTATATTCTTTGTTTTTCTCATTATCTTTCACTTGTATAATCATCTTTGAAATGTAATCATCCGTTTTTGCCATTTTGTTAATTTCCTCCAGCATTACCGGTAACTCAGTAACGGTGTTCACCAGTACATCCGAAAGTTCTTTCTCTTCTTTTAACGCTGCTATCACTGTTTCCTCCAATAACTCCGAGTTTTTCGGAATTAGTCTTGAAAGACAATCCGCATGGGCGATTTCCTTAGACGGAATAAATAGCATTTTAAAATTGTAATTTAATAAAATTACACTCCATCTTTGTAACCTGTTTGCGGAATGAGTAGGTACTCCTTTTTTCGACCCAAAAATCGACAATAAGAGTTTATGGTCGGTTTGTAGCACGAACAATCTTCCATAAATGAATCTGTGAAATTTCTTGACAGCATAAATTATAGCTAGCGCTTCTTTCTCTATCTGACTAATTTCTTTCCGTTAGAAGCAACGCTCTCGAGGCATGAGCGATAGGTTTTGTTACGCCATCCTCGAATTTATGTAAATGAACAGCTCCTATGCCATATTCACTCACATCCGACGCTACAACTAATTCTTCATTTGGATCAAAGTGCACTAAAGCTAAATCCGACAATAAGCACTTTTTATTTTTTTTAAATGCTTCGTCGCATTCCATTGTCCAACACCACTTTTTTTTCTAATAATTTGTTTAATAGTGCTCTTAAAGCATGCATATTAGGAATATATAAACTGTAGTAGTTTGCAAGTCCCAGAAATGACTGTAACTTAGTCACATTATCCGGAGTAGGTATATTTTTTATCGCTTCAATTCTGTTTCGGTTAGGTTTTCTTCCTTTATGATCAATTATTTGGCCTAAATATTCAATCTAATCCATACAGAATTCGCACTTTTCAAGTCTTACCTTGAATCCATAATTCCTAATTCTTTTGAAAACTTCACGGAGATGCATTTTATGTACTTCCACATTTACACTTTTTATTAATATGTTGTCCAAGTATGCCATTGCATAATCTAGGCCTGACAACATCGTATCCATAATTTGTTGAAATACGCTCGGTGCTACCTTCAAACCGAACGGTAAACGTTTCAACCTATACAATCCTCTATGAGTGTTGATGGTTAAATATTTCGAACATTCCTCCTCGACCTTGACTTGTAGATAAGCTTCTGACAAATCAATTTTCGAAAAGACTTTGCCCCCATTCAACCTTGAAAATATCTCCTCCGGTGTGGAGAGTGGATACGTGTGATCCTTTAAACATTCATTCAGTCCGGTTGAGAAATCAGCGCAAACTCTTATTTTATTATTTCTCTTTTTACATAGACTGTATGTGATGCCCACTCAGAGTAATCTACCTTAATTACTCCGTTCTCTTCCAATCTCTGTAACTCTATCTATCGTCTCTAACGATGCAAACTTTTTTTTTTCGGTTTGAATACCGGTTTTAAATTATCCATTAGTTCAAATTTCACTTCTGTCTGCGTACAACAACCAAGTTCATCCGAAAAGACTTCAGTAAATTCATTTTTCAAATCTTTTACAAATTTTTCTGTCTGTTTAGACTTTCCTATATTCGACGCATTTTCCAACAAAACGTATTCATGGTTTTCACCCATAAATTAAATACAATCAAATCAATGCCAAATAAATTTGCATTTTTTTCCCGAAATCACAGACTTTAGTTTTGTGGACTTTACCGTCGAATGCTACCTTCGCAAAAAATTTACCCTTCAATTTCAACTTGTTACCCGAAATGCCTCTCGCAATTTTCTTAGTGTTCTGCAACTCTGGACGGCCTATTTTTCTCCGGGTATTTTCGTTAATTGTGGAAATGTCACTCCCGGTATCAAGCAAACAAATGATATTTCGACCTTTTAATTTAATGTCTACGTACTTTCTTGTACCGAAATCCTCCGTAATTTTTTTTTAGATAGAACAGTATTTATCCTTTTAGGCTTTCGATAATTTTTATCTTTACACATTACTGCCTTGTACCCCTTTTGCCCACATTCAAAACATATTTGGTTCCTAAAATAACACTTACTTGTAGCATGGTTAGTGTTGCCGCATGATTTGCAGTACGGACTTTCTTCTTTCTAGGCATGTTGCTTTACTTTATGTATTCGTGCAATACTCTTTTCTTCAATAAATAAATTATCCCGTTTAATATTAACCAATATTTGGCATTCCTCCGATATTTTCTGTAAAGTTATGTCCGTATCATGCTTCAACATTGCTAAAATCCTTGAACGAACTTCCTTATCCTTAGGCGCCGTTAAACCTTGCACAAAAATTAAGCATATATTCCTTGATTTCTTTAATTTTGAAACGTTCACATTGGGAGTTAACTTCCCCAGCGTACACGACAAAGTCTTCATCCTCTTTCATGATATTTAAGCATTTATACCGTGTATGAAACAAAGTGTCCCGTTCGCCAAACATCTTCGATAAAATTTCGATAGTTTCGTTAAGCGAAATCTCTTCTGGTTTCTTTGGCAAAATGAAGTTCGTGTACTTCGTATTTTCCTGAGCACCGATTTTTTGTAACAAAAGCATAATTTTTTCTTCATCAATCGGATGAATAGGATTTGAAGGTCTGTTTGTTGCTTTTGTTGACTTTGCCGTTGTTGTATTAGTTGTTGAACCGCTATGCCTACCGTCTTCGCAAATTCTGCTAATTGTTCCATGTTCCGTACACACCAAAATATGCATATGGAAAAATAAAAATTCAATCATACAGTTGAACAATAAGTTAAAACTTTGGCAAGAAAAAAAAAGTAGTTTTTTTTGTTTTGTTTTTTATGAGAGGGTACAAAAAACTACTTCTTACCTTATTTTTTTTTATATATGGTTGTCAGTGTTGAAGTTTCTTACGTAAATTCTTTTACGTCTTCTGGTTTAATACGGTTGTATTTCCTTACGGGGTCTAAATCCTTGTTCGTCAACTGAAATTTCCGAGTGAATTTGATTTTTCTGTCGCCAGTTGATATCCAGTGGTAAATTTCCTAGTTCGCCAAACTGGTATCAGGCGACAGTCATCCTCGTCGCCAAACTGATATATCCCGAAAAGGAATACAGTATAAAAAGATCAGTTGAAGAATGGAACTCCACACCAGGAATAAGAAATACAGATTTATTGTACTAAGTTACAATTAACAGTAATACACATACAGGTAAGCACCGATTTGAAGCGGAATCGACTAGTGAATGCCTTCGCCTAAGACGTTTTCTGTGTTTACTAGCCTTCCCACGCAAGGCCAGATGTGACACATGGTCATTTTATACTGGGTATTCCCAGCCATATAGCCGGGCCAAAAAATGTCTGTCTATTTTTCAACAGTCATGGTTCTACCCTTCGGCGGAACCACGATTGGGTTTGTGCTCTCTGCTCGGAAGCAGAGAGCGCCCTCTACCCGAAGGCAGAGTGCTGACAGTGTCATGGAGCAGTCAGGCGAATGCCCAAGACGTTTTCCGTATTTACTAGCTTTCCTACGCAAGGTCAGATGTGACACATAGTCATTTTATAGTGGGTATTCCCGGCCATATAGTCGGGCCAAAAAATCTGTCTATTTTTCCTCAGCCATGGTTCTACCCTTCGGCGGAATCACGACTGGGTGTGTGCTCTCTGCAGAGTCCTGACAGTGTCATAGAAAAGTCAGGCGAATGCCCAAGACGTTTTTTTATTTACTAGCCTTCCTACGCAAAGCCAGATGTGACAGATGGTCATTTTATAGTGGGTATTCCCGGCCATATAACCGGGCCAAAAAATGTCTGTCTATTTTTCCCCAGTCGTGGTTCTACAGTTCGGCGGAACCACGACTGGTTTTGTTCTTTCTGCTCGGAAGCAGAGATCACCCTCTACCCGAAGGCAGAGAGCTGACAGTGTGATAGAAAAGTCAGGCGAATGCCTAAGACGTTTTCCCTCGTCGTACCACTCGTTACCGTTTTTTATAAAGTAGAGCATTCCATTCTCGGGGATGGCAGGATGTTTCACTATAACACTAAGGTACTCCAACAATGGCGAACTAATAGTTCGCCATTGTTGGGGTACCTTAGTGTTATAACCGTAGAGATGAATTAGCAGTGTTATGTAAACACCGAAAATATTTTCGTTAAAATTTAATTAACCAAACGGGATTTGTCAAAACTCGTGCCCTAATAAAAAAAATCAACTTAGTTAAAAGTATTTATTTATTTGAAGTATTATATGGAACCACTAAAATACTTCATTCACATAAAATTAAAAAATATTTATTTTTTGAAAAATGTATTTCTTTAAAAGAAACACGTTCACCCCTACCAAAAGATTTTACAAGAATAAAAACGGATGATAAAAATAATCAAATTTTAGTGTCAAGTGGCTCTGTTAACCTGAGTTAACATCATCTATAATTCTAGCATTTACCATTCAAAATTGAAGCATTGACCATTGTCATTTTTTTTTTCGATCTAATAAATGTCTTCTTTTTGTTTTATAAACGCCATTGGCCGCCATTTTTTCTTTCAATGTCTCAACATCAAGAGAGTCTGTACACGCGAGAAAATTGATGCCTATAGATAAGTGTTTTTATTATTATTATTATTATTATTTTTTTGCTGTGATATTTTAAGGGCATAAAATCTGGATTTAAATTTGTCTAAGTTAGTGTTCATTTAATTGAAGAGAATAATAAAAATACTACTTTGATCTAAAAAAAATTCCAGCAAAAGTTTATTATCCTTTTATCTATTAGATATACAGATTTGTTGGCAGCGACTCCAACCACCGACATTTTTATTTTAAATCAAGCTTTAAACCTCCTGAGGGATGTAAACGAGGGATATGAACCATTTCATCCTTTCCGTCTTGAAAGCTATGATGTTGCCATTTTTACCCACCCTCTGTCATGCCTCTCCCCAGTCCTACCTCCGATTCGATTCATAGTCATTCATTATCGATAAAGTCTCGTATTGTCACGTTCTCACTGTTTACAGGAATGTTTGATGTTCGCCTCGTTTCCGTTCATTACAGAAGCTAGCAAAAAATCTCTGAACCTTTTGCTGGCATTGTAACTCTGTCCCCACCCTAAACGCAGTTGCAAAAGCCCAGGCCTTAATTCCGAGACTCCTGTCAAAAAATACAGATTCTTACCACTCGCACCATTAGCCTTTCTTTATTCACTCAACATACACAGGAGAGGAATGTGTCAGTACAGTAAAGACATAAAATCTGGACACTAAAATATGCCTCTCATTATTATTGTTATTATATTTTTTATTTATGTTATTGATTTTTATTTATGTTATTACTATTATTGTTGTCATTAATGTTAACTATTATTGGTATTATTATTATTGCTGTTAATGTTATTGCTATTATTAGCGTTGTTCTTATCGTTATTATTGCTATTATTATTCGTATTAGCGTTGTTATGATTCTAATTATTATTGGTGCTGTTATTGTTAATTTTGTACTTTTTATTATTGTTATAATTCTGCACCTGTTAATAATCTTATTAATCATTGCAATTGTCTTTATATTGCTTTTGTGATTATATTTTACTAATATTAATATTGTTATTATTGCTATTATATTGTTTAAACAATTACTGATTGGTATTATTTTTTTCATCTTACTGTTGTTATTGTTAGTTTATTATTGTTATTGTTATTAGTATTATTATTGTTATATTTTGCTATTAGTGGCGGGGTTATTATTATTATTTTTTTGTTGCTATAACTATTATCGTTATTACTATTATAATTTTAATAATTATTATGACTATAATATCAATCAATATTATTATAATTGTTGCGGTTATTACTATCGTCATTATTACTTTTATTACTAATATTGTTGTTTGTTATTGCGTTATTATCTTGATTGTCATTCTCATTATTATGGTAGTTGAATGTGCGAGTCACACGCAGTTCTCGTAACTCATTAGGGTCCTAGATGCCCCATCTCTCCTGTTGCCATAGTTGTAGTGATGGGCCTAGGTTTAGATATCCGAACAAACCCCATCCCTCTTCATGGTGATTTTGAATTCAGAGTTTTCTTCCTAGACCGGCTATATCTCAAGGCAAGAAAACTCGATCTGCCCTGCTATTTAACCCAAGGGTAAGTGAACGTGGACAGTAAAGGTTAAAGACTTTGAAAAAAAAGTGTATATGGTTAGCGTTGTCAGCGCATAAGGTTGTGACTATATGTGCTGACTTCGAATACCGGCCTATAACATTGCGTTCGTTTTAGCTTAATTCTCTTGTTGCATCTTTTTATTCCCCCGCCCTCCGCAGCGATGTGTTAAATAACAGGGGAAGACTGAATAATTTAGTTTTAGGAGAGTGGCACCTAGACGAAGAGAAGGTTTGGTTGGTTGTTTTTTTTTTAATCAATTTGCCCCGAGCAAGGCAGAAATGCCACTGATGAGCGGGGGGCTACATAACTGTAAAAAGATTAATTAGAAAAGAAAGAAGGAGTACAAACTAGTTAGAAAGGAGCAATAGAAAGCTGAGAATGCAGGTGCGATGACAGAAACATAGGTGGAGAGAAAGGGAAGCATATACGGGGGTGGGGAGAGAACTAGAGTTCAGTGGTTAACAGATGAGTATTGACATTGCATTTAAATTTCTGGAGGTTGTAGCCGTAAGGAAAGCAAGAATATGGGAGCGAGTTCCACAGGCGGGAAGTGCGAGAGAAGAAGCTGCAGGAGTAGAATTGTCGTCTGCATTTGGCTAACCTGACTGTGAATGGGTGGGACCCAGTTGCCAATCTGGTTGCACGAGTAAACACCTGTTGAGGAGGTACCAGTGACTTAAGTTCGTCCGAGCAGAAGCCATGAAAGTATTTATAGAACAGACAAAGGGAGGCCACATTTCGACAGTGGGGAAGTGGCTGCAGTCGAGCCGCCAGATCAGTACCTATCACATTACAGACTCTCCTTTGGATCCTGTCGTAAACACTGAGGAGAACGGCAGGGGCGCCTGACCATAAATGGCAGCAGTACTCCATGCACGGACGGATGGTTGACTTGTATATATGCAGGATGGATTCAGGCGGAAAAAACATCCTGGATTGACATAGTGACCCAACCTTCTTAGCAGTAGATTTGGATTCAATATAGTGGTTCCATTTGAGGTTTGAAGAGAGGGTAAGCCGAGGAGGCGTAGTGTGTTGCTCTCAGGGAGAATCGCTTGGTCCATGCTTATGGGAGGCAGGAGAGGTTGCCTGTGATGGCTAACAGACAACAGCTTGGTCTTAGACGCATTGAAGTTGACAAGCCACTTCTTGCCCCAATTCACCAGAGAGTGTAGATCCCGTTCAAGGTCAGCAGCGAGGTTATGTCTGTCCGCCACGAGAGGTTTCTTACTGATGCGGGAGTATATTGTGGTGTCGTCTTCGTAGATGCCTACTTGGGAACTGATCTCATCTGGGAGGTCGTTGATGAAAATAAGGAAGAGCGTCGGGCCCAGGATAAAGCCCTGTGGGGCACCAGCATTCGTGCTGTAGGATGAAGAGGCATGCCCATTCAAAACGACCTTCATTTTCATTTGTTTAGCGACATATCAACATTTATCTAATGCCGAAATCAAAATATTTTGTTTGCAATTTTTTTTATTTTATTGTTTATAATAAAATATTAGTGACACCAGTCTTACTAATTAACCAATTGATGTGGGATAAGAGGTGGATTCATACTTATCCCAAGGGTATTTTCGAGTAAGTGGTTACAACAAATGCAACTGGAATTGGAACTCGGCTCTTCGATTATAAATTCCGAACCATTACCCATTACACTACCTGCACATCCAATCTTACCACGTCTGTTATTCTCAAGCGTTAACCCATTTAGGTACTAACCACGTTCGAATTTGCTTAACTTCGGTGATCGTACAGGAACCCGTGTTTCAACATGATGTGGTCGTATGACGATCAAGAGAAAGTCAAATTCAGAATCATGAAATAGAGCGGGAAATCAGTTCACTATCTCAATAAGTCATAGTAATTCATCTGTGATAAAGAAAAGAGGCTGTAAAGAGCCCAAATCACCTACGCCCTGAAGAGACTTATTCAAAATGTAATAACTACAATCATGACCAACGAAATTATTGGTATTAGTTTCTGGAAAAGTGATATTTAGCAAGCTAGTCACATCAATTATCCATTTAAGCCATGAGTCCCACCCTCTGTTATTTCCTATATTTAATCAGCCTTTCTCCACTCTACGTAGCCCCCTGCACAGTAGTGGCAGTGACATGCCTTGCTCGGGGTGAAACGCTTATAAAAAAAAAATGAGTTCGAAGCCAATCTCATGCCAAAATACCATGTTCTTGTGTCTGACTAAAGTCTGCTTTACGATCTCGACTCCTGTAACTCGTGTGCTGTAGCTGTAGCATTTGTGGTTATGCATAAGACAAAGATACCCAAACGGTCACCACTTCTTTTCAATATGATTTTGAATTCTAAGTTGTTCTTCTAGACTGGTTCTGGCGCCAAGGCTAAAGAGCACAATCCGCACTAAAGGGAACCTACTCTCAGAAGTTAACTTTGCTGCGTGCTGTTTACTAAATAAAATTTACGTTTCTTGATCGCATAGAACTGTGTTAGCACTGTTCTTCGAAAATCAAATTATTATGATGAATATTATATTTCTATTAAACTCAAACGAGATAAATTCTACATTTTACCTCCGCACTTACCTCCCCTTAATTCTGTTAAAATAAAAGAAATATGCCTCACCTCAAACAAGACTGACTTTTTCATTGGCCATTGCTTGCGGACAATAAGTGATATTTTCTTTTACCGGCCATTTTTTTAAGTGGGGTTGGGGTAGATGTGTCAGTTTTTCTTTATTTGTCCTCCCGTTGGAATGTTTAAGAGGAACATTCGATGAAAGTAGAGGAAGTGGAAATTAATCGACTCAAAGAAGAAAGAAAAAAGAAAGAAGAGAGAAAGAAACAGAAGTAAAACAGGCAAAAGAAAACGAACAAAGGAAGAAAGACCTAGCAAAAAGTGTTAAAGATAAGAAACAGATAATCAAAGCAAGTTTCAGAAGAAAGAGATAAAAAAGGAAATAAAAGAAAAAGGAAAGAAATATACAAAAACGGATAGAGACAGAAATAAAAGTAAAATATAGAAAAAGATTTATATAAAATATATTTAAAAAAAGAATATAAAAACAGAAGAAAATGAAAATTAATAAAAAAAAACAATATGATAAAAAAATAATAAAATGAGAAAAAGAAAAAGGAAAATGAGAAAATGAGAAAAAAGGCTTGAAAGAACGACACAGTGCAAAAAATATTAAGGAAAAGTTACAAATGAGGTAATAGAGAAAGAATAAGAAAAACGAAAAATTATTTGTGAAAGAAAAACACAAGGAGAAAAAACGAAAACGATTGCACGAGAAAGAACGAAAAATGAGGGGGAAAAAGGGCGAAAATGAAATAATGATAGAACGAGAAATAACAAATAAAATGTGAAAAAGAAAGCTCTAAATACCGAAAGTAGGAAAGAAAGCAAAGAAAGAAAATGTAAGCAAATAAAAAAAAGATCTGAAGACATTTTAGTCATAACAGAAAAGACCAAAAAATCCCATCAACGAAAAAGAAACAGAAATTGCGTAAAATGTGTTAAAAAAAAAAAAAGAAAGTAAAAGAAAGAAATGGATGAATGAATAAAAGCAGAGATGAAGAAAGAATAAATGATTGAATGAATAAATCAATATGAAAAACAAGGAATGAAAGGTTCGATTATCTCGCTTGGACGCCGCTAACACACCACTAAAGAGTTTTGGAGACTAACAACACCTTTGATGTGAGAAAGCAACAACCGGTAATCGCTAATATTGACTGGCTATCCACGCCCCCAGCGCCACACTCCAAGAACCTCTTAAGCATGTCCCCCTCTGATATATAAGCGTACGTGTGACCAAGGTACTCAGTTGACCTTTGTATCACGTGCGCAATACGAGCCAATCAGCGAACTAATCAAAAAGTTGCTGCTTCGCATTAATTCTCGGATAAGTCCGTGGATGAGTCAGATGGTATTTTAATGTTTGCGAAATCTTATAATTACCTGAATGTTTACAGGATCTGGGCGGTATGAGATGGTGATATGGGATAAAATTAGACGTTGTCGCGCGAAAAAAAAATATATAAATATACCCTTAAAAAGGCATGAACCGTAAAATACATGCAAGTGGTAAAGAAAGTTATGCAGTGGAATTGATTTGTAAGGTGACAATTGACAATTGACTAATTTTTTTTCCGAGTTTTTTTATTATTATTATTATTATTAATTTTCGCCCAATACAAGGCTTAAGATCCACTTAATACAGAACCTGAAACATAATCGCTGAGCTGAGTGGTAGAAACATGCACCAAAACAAGTTTGCCCGTTGGAAAGGACTAAAGGGCACATTATGAGAAGTGGGACCACAAAGGCTTCTCGGGACAAGCTGACATTTCTTTCTCTCGTTTCTATAGGGATACTGTAGGACTATAAAGAGATTAGGTGTGATCATATAATTACGAGTGCAGGTACACGTATCTAATTAACTTGGTCTTATAGTTAAGCTTAATATTAGTTAGAAGTCAACATGGTGTCTACCAACTCGAGAAGACAGCTTGAAGTTAGTAACAAAATACAAAAACTCTATAACAATAGAAATATTAGTTTTATACAAGAATGCATTTGGTTTCGACCATATTTGAGGCTCTATTCCCTGATTCAGTTTCCTTAATCGTGACCACTCGAGATAGTCTGAACTTTGATTATACATGAAATCTATACGTGTGAGATTTGTGGGTAGTGTAACAGATATCGGTGCAGAAACTGAAATCGGCAAGCCGTGTTCTAATTACGGTTTTGTTTCTTTTGCTGGCACAGGAATTCTGTCTACACCCTAAACGCAATTTCAAAGGCCCTGGCCTTGATTCCGCGAACCCTGTCAAAAAATACAGATTCTTATCACTCGCACCATTAGCCTTTCTTTATTCACTCGACATACACAGGCGAGGACTGTGTCAGTACAGAAATGACCAAATCTCGACAATAAGAATATACCTCTGATTAATATTCTCTTATTTTTTATTTATGTTATTGATTTTTATGTTGTTATTACTATTGCTGTTGTCATTATTTTTATTTAACTATTTTTGATATTATTATTATTATTATTATTATTGTTGTTATTATTATTAGGATTATTGCTATTTTTATTCATATTGGCATTATTTACATCAGGAATTTAATTATTATTAATATTTTTTATTATTGTCATTTTTATTATTGTTATTGAAACTAGTGTTCAAATTCTGACTTTGATTCATATTTTTTTTTATTCACTGTTGCACAAATTTCTTTGAGAATGGCAAAAATTCACTTCTTTCCCCATAAGCTATGGATTTAATATCAAGTAGTCTAAGCTCTCTATATTTGGGTGGCATTCAGTCTAAGTGAATGAAGAACTCTGAATTCAAAATTGTGGAGAGGGCAACGTAAAACTATAAGACGTTGCAATTCACTGGCAATAACGAAAAAGAAATTTGTGTATAGCTATGATCCAGCCACGTCCTGTAATGACTCGGCATTTTTATTTATTCTAATCTAAACGAATTTTTTAAGATTTGAAGAAAAGATTGACTAAAATGTTCTGTAAGAACATTAATCACTTCAGTAAATGTAAAACATAATTCATAAATTTGGTGTACTCTCTGGTGCGCAGGTTTTGAAGAAGAAGGCAAGCTTTCTTAGAGTCCGACCAATTTATGAAATCTGTGGCGTATAAATCCTCGAATCTTCTAAAATAGAAAGCGAAAGTTATTTCCTCGTCCGAGAATATGTAAAAGTGTCTATTGTGCCCCACATCCTATTTTGTGAGAACGCATTTTTGTTTTCACTAATTTGTCGACCAGTTTATGCAAGTTTCTTTGAGTAGAATTTCTTCGAGTTTCTGATGTCTAACTTCATTTTGTCTTTTTAAATTCAAGTCGTCCTTTTCAGCTTGCTTTAACATTTCAAATAGTTCTTTCTCTGTTTGCTTTTGAATTTCAAGTCGTTCATTTTGTATATTCAGCTGGGGTTGCTCTATTCTTTTTTGCTGCTTAAGTTGCTTTTCTTGTAATTTAAGTTCCCGTTGGTTTTGCATGTCTTGATATTTAAGCTTCCGTTGATTTTGCTGTTCCAGTTGGAACTTAAAATAATCGAGCATGGTGGATTTAAGTTCCTCCATGTTTATCCGTATCTTTTTTTAAGATTACCCGAATACAAATTAATTCAAATGAAAACATTTTTCTTTGAATAACTAAAATAATAATAATAACAATAATAATAACTTTAATTTCTTACTCACTGGGAGAATCACGAGTATTTTTTTCTTCTAGAAACATGAATTCTCGTAAATTAGCGGCTCGCGTTCAAGTTCAGTGTAAGTTAGTTACACTTTTATTTTTCATTTGGTTTTCTTTTCTGGATTGCCAAGTACTGTTGAATAGAACAAAGTGTGACGAAAAATAGAATTCCGTGGCTACAATGTTGAACCAATATTGACAATTTCCACGCAGTTTTTTTGTGTCCTCAAGGGTCCTTAAGAGTCCTCGTTGCCAAGTTGTTGTGGTCTCATTGGGGCCAGAAATAAGACACAAAGAAGAAATAGAGTTGAACAAACATATTTAACAAAGACAGTAGTACAAACATATATCAATGAGAGATTATTCGCCTGACTGTTAGTCCAACTGTCAGAGTTATCTACTGGAATAGATTCCACTCTCACTCTCGATTGCACGTACCATGCAACGGATTTTAGGTTTATCAGCAGTACAGTGGAAAAATTCCCATACCCGCTCGGCACTTCTCCATTTGGGAACGCCTCAGACGCCAGATAATAAACTCAGACTCTGCTGGTATAAATTCCGCACTCACTCTCTGTTCTATACAAAGCAGAACTGCTGCTTATATATAGTTTGAACGAGTTCATGTTAGTCATATGGTAAGTCACCATAACACTATGACATTTAATTTTGGTTCGGATGCCTTTCTTCACAACAAAAACGTCGGCGATCTACAGCAGTGAGTAAACAGCATTGACTGAAAAAAGCATAATCTTTCAACAAGACTTGATTGCTTGTCTCTTTTATTTAAAAGAAGCATGCTTGAATGCATATGGCAGCTTAACCACTGCAGCTGATATGTTCAAGTAAAGACTAATCAAAATCATTATTTATAATAATAATAATGATGGTAATAAAAATGTCTCTGGTTGGGACTCGGAAGGAAACGTGTGTACAGGGTGTTGCAGCAAAATCTGACACTTGACAAAAAGAAAACGAAATAGGCAATAAAAACAAAAGTTGTATATGCAGAGACCTGACAGTTTATTTAGCAAGAGTTAAAGTTACATACATTTTTAGTCACATTGTATTTTATATGAAATCCATTTTGTAACGGTATTTAAAATTATAAAAATTGAAAATGTTGTATTATTATATTTAAGTAATTAGAGTTAATTCAAGATTATATGTGACATCTATTATTTAGGCTTTTCCGAAAACATACTATATGATGGAAACTATAAAGACATTCTATAAATAGTATGTTTACCCTGAAACTATGGAACAATACGGGTGTAGCATTATATGATTTTATCTGCCTATGACGCGGCTATAATTTATGCACATGCCAAACGGTTAGAAATGCGCCATATAACAGACTGACTTGAAGCGCAAAATGTAAGGTTTCTCGCCAATTGTAGCTAATCCATCAAAGCGACATCACGTCTAATAGAGCTTCCTATATACTGATACCGTTAATGACCAAACCACATAACTGAAGCAATGTCTATCCAAGTCAATTACCAATTAAGACATTAATTCACTTCTTTTTCTATATTACTAATGCGTACCGTGTTCACAGCTTGATCAAATTATTGACGCATTCAGGTTACATAAAATTGTCGATAAAGTGGTTTCTCTGAATCGTATGTAAATGTTCTTGTCTGTTGTCAACTACAAACAAATTGTTGTCGTATCGCGGGTATGGTAAAGCTTATGTTAAGCAATTACAGCAAGGTAAACACAATCAATAGTAAATGGGTTAGCTCAAAGATTATGTTAAAATTGAATTTCACTCATGAGTTAAAAAAAGGAAAGTTGAATTAATGTTTGTATATACAGTTATATGATACACTAAATCAGTCGAGTTTCGATCCCTGCCAGAAGCAAGTGGATGTCTAATCACACTGCTGAGCTGTGATACAACGAGACAAGCTTGTATGTGGATGACTATGATTCTCTCATTACGATTGAGCACTGTAGAGAGGAAAATTTTAAAAACAGTTTCTACTTCAATGATTTAAGCATTACTCTTCAACAACGAATTGAGTTCTTTCGGTGACTGTCGTGTGTATACACCACTTGTATATAACGCGCTAAAATTTCCCTTCTCTGATACCATGCGCCTATGGTTTAGGGGTAAGCGATTCCGACTGACCCCAAATCGGTCGAGTTTTGATCCTGGTCAGAAGCAAGTGGATATCTAGCCACACTGATTAGCTGTGATACAGTGAAACAGGCTTGCATGTGGATGACTAATATACATATATATATATATATATATATATATATATATATATATGTGTGTGTGTGTGTGTGTGTGTGTGTGTGTGTGTGTAAGAGTATATATATATATATATGAGAGAGAGAACAGCAACCCGTAAAGACGGAGAGGATAATTCAAAAGATTTTATCTAATTAATATAAAATACCAATTAGATAAATTAGAGAGCTCAATAAATATTATCCAGAGCAATATGAATATTGAGAGGAAAACGCAACACAAAATTAAACGGTTACAAATCCAGAGTTGATTTCGGCTATGTGAATTTTTCTAAAATTACCTAATACAGACCGTTGATGAATAAATATACGTTAAAGAAACGGTTTGTAACAGAGGGATTTTTAACCGGAAATAAATTAAGAATAGATACATCATTATACATAGATAGATACAGAATAGTGTGTTAAATAAGGCATACATAAAATAATTAACAAGAAACTTTAAAGAAAATTTAAAAACTTAAATATTTTGCTATTGTAGGATAATAGTGTTATCCTAGTGTTAACTGTAGTGGGAATTTGTTTAATCACTTGGTAGTGTTGGTGGAGATTGTTTAAATCTGTGTATATTTTGTGTAATTTGCTACTTAACTTCTTGTGTATGCAGAGATTACTTCCGAAATAAAGTTTGTGTGATTAATTCTGTCTGGATGTTGTTTTGAGATTGTTTATCCCATCCTCCCTTTTTCGTGTTTCATTCCTTGTTAATTGTTTTATTTATGCATGATTTAATTCCTTATTCTGCATTGCGCTAAGTATGTAATTTGATGCATCTATTCTCAGTGTATTTCCGGTTGAAAAATCTCTCTGTAATAAACCGTATTTTTTTTTTAATATTCTGAGTGAAATTAACATTTCATCAACGGTCTGTACGAGGCAATTGTGAAAATTTTTATATTGCTAAAATAAATTCAATTATGTGTTGGGTTTCCCTTTCAATATGACTATAGTGTATATATATATATATATATATATATATATATATATATATATGTATTATAATTGATATCATAATATAATATATATAATACTTGACGTCCTTATAACATATATATATATATATAATTATTGATATCACTTTATAATATATATATATATATATATATATATATATATATATATGCTACAGACGGATCATAAACCTCACCTTACAATATTTGGATCAAAGAAAGGATTACCAGTATACACTGCAAATAGACTTCTGAGGTGGGGTACAGTTTTACTAACTATAACTTCAAGTTAGAATTCATACCATCGAAAAAATAGGACATGCAGATGGACTATCTAGACTGATATCTATGAAAAATGAATCCTTAGAAGAGTCGGTAATAGCGTCTCTGAGAGCCCAGGACGAAATCAGTAAAGTGTTAAGTAATACGGTGAGAGAATTACCGGTAACACTATTAGAAATAAGAAGAGAAGCAGAAACAGACGAATTCATAAATACCACAAAGAAAAATATAGGAGATAAAGACAACAACTTGGCAGGCAGTTTTTCAATTTGCGATAATGTCTTACTCTACAATGAAAATGTGGCAACACCAAAACTATTACAAAGGAGAATTCTGAAGGATTTCCATTTAGGACACCCGGGGAAAAATCGCATGAAGGCACTTATGAGAGGTTATGTGTACTGGCGGAACATGGATGATAATATTGCGCAGACGGCAGGAAAATGTAAGGGCTGCGCGGCGGCAGCAAAGTCACCACCTATCATATAGAAACCATGGCCAAAGGTGGACAAACCTTGGTCGAGAGACCATACGGACTACGCAAGACCCATTGACGGCTACTACTACTTAATAACGGTAGGCAGATTTAGTAAATAGCCTAAAGTTTACAGGTATAAAAACCCAACAACAGAAAATACCATAAACTGTTGACGTTGTAGATTGCTTAGTAACGGGCAATGGTACGAAAATTAAGTGATTTTCAAGAACTTTGCAAGACGTATCAAATAAAACACGTAAAACCAGCATCTTACCACACACGGTCGAATGGTTTAGCCAAGATTCGTGGATATTCTAAAGAGAGCATTAAAAAAAAAGCTGAAGATACACCAACGGAAAGAGCGATACAACAATTGCTACAAATATACCGAATTACACCTAACAGAAACACACCATCGGGACTTTCACCTGCTGAGGTGATGTTTGCGCGCAAGATACGGTCGGTCTTCGATAAATTGCGACAATGAAAAAACAAAACCCGGAATACACCTGTAATTACGAAAAGATCGTTCAAACCTGGTGAACGAGTGTAATTCAGTATGTTTAAAAATAATATGATGTATTAGGAACCGGAAAAAATTGTAAATAGAATAGAAAATGTACATTATAAAGGGAGAAAATGTACGCATAGAAGGCACGTAAATCAAATATAAAAAAGGAGTGAAGAGCCAAGCTAGACACACTTAAAAAGTGAGGATACTATGGAAAAAAATTAAAAAAGACCTTTTGTCACATTTCCGGCAGAGAGCACAAACCCAGTCGTGGCTCCCCTGAAGAGTAGAATCACGACTCGGGAATAACAGACAGATATTTTTGGCCGGGCTAAATGGCCCGGAAGACCAACATGAAAATGTCCTTGTGTCACATTTACCCTTAAGTGGGAAGGCCGACTAAATACTATAGTCACAAACCACTGCTCTTGACACTGTGAGCTCTGCCTCCGCCCGGAAAGCGCTCTTTACCTCCGGGCGGAGAGCACTAAAATAGTCGTAGCTCCGCCGCGGGGAAGAGTCACGACTGGGGAACGATAGACAGATATGTTTGTCCGGGCTATATGACTCGGAAGACCCACATAAAAAAGACCTTTTGTCACATTTCGCCTTAAGTGGGAAGGCCGACGAAATACTGTAATTTCAAACCGCTACTATTGACACTGTCAGCACTCTGCCTTCGGGCGGAGCGAGCTCTCTACCACAATTGTGGCTCCGCCGAAGAGTAGAATCACGACTGGGTAAAGATAGACAGATATTTTCGGCCAGGCTATATAGCCCGGAAGACCCACATAAAAATAACTTTGTGCCACATGTTGCCTTAAGTGGAAAAGCCAATTAAATACTCTAGTTGCAAAGCGCTACTATTGACACTGTCAGCTCTCTGCCTTAGGGCGGAGAGCGCTCTTCGCCTTCGAGAAGAAAGCACTATCACAGTCCGCCGAAAAGTATAGTCACGACTGGGCAACAATAGACAGATAATTTTGGCCGGGCAATTTGTCTCACATGTTGCCTTAAGTGGGAAATCCGAATCTATACTGTAGTCGCAAACCGCTATTAATGTGACTGTCAGCTCTCTTCCTTTGGGCCGTCAACACTAACACAGTCGTGAGTCCGCCAAAGAGTAGAGTTACGACTGGGGAATGATAGACAGATATTATGGGCCGGGCTATACGGCCCGGAAAATCAACATAAAAATGAACTTGTCTCACATGTTGCCTTAAGTGGGAAGGCCAAATATATACTGTATTCGCCGCTACTTTTGACACAGTCAGCTCTCTGCCATCGGGCGGAGAGCACTAAATCAGTCGTGGTTCCGCTGAAGGATAGAATCACGACTGGGAAACGATAGACAAATATTTTTAGCCGGGCTATATGGCCCAGAAGACCCACATACAAATGGCCTTGTGCCACATTTCGCCTTAAGTGGGAAGATCAACTAAATACTGTAGACGCAAACCGCTACTAATGACACTATCAGCTCGTTGCTTTTGGGGGAGAGCACTCTCTGCCTTCAGGCAGACAGCAATAACCCAGTCGTAGTACCGCCGAAGGTTAGAATCAAAACTGGGTAAAGATAGACAGATATATATAGCCCGGGAGACACACATAGAAAAGACCTTGTGTCACATGTTACCTTAAGTGGGAAGGCCAATTAAATACTGTAGTTGCAAAGCGCTACTATTGACACTGTCAGCTCTCTGCTTTCTCGTGGAGAAAGCTCTCTACCTTCGGGCAAAGAGCAATAACACAGTTGTGGCTCCGACAAAAGGTAGAATCACAATTGGTAACTAAAGACAGATTCTTTTGAGCGGGTTATTTGGCCCGGAAAACTCACATAGAAATGAACTTGTGTCATATGTTGCGTTAAGTGGGAAGGCCAACTAAATACTGTAGTCGCAAACCGCTACTATTGATACTGACTTTGTCTACGTGCGGAGAGCACCAACACAGACGTGGTTCCGCCGACAGATACAATCACGACTGGATAAGGAGAGACATATTTTTGGCCTGTCTATATGGCCCGGAAAACCCACAAAAATGGCTTGTGCGATATGATGATTTAAGTGGGAAGGTCAACAATATCGTAGTCGCGAACCGCTACTATTGTCACTGTCAGTTCTCTGCCTTCGGGCGGAAAACGCTCTCTGCCTTCAGGCAGAGTGCACTAACCTAGCCGCGGCTTCGCCAAAGTGTAGAGTCACAACTGGGAAACAATAAACAGATATATTAACCGGGCTATATGGCACGGAAGACCCACATAAAAATAACCTTGTGACACATGTTGACTTCACTAGCCAAATAATAATTTAGTCACAAATCGCTACTAATGACACTGTCAGCTCTCTACCTTACGGCAGAGAGCGCTCTCTACCTCCAGGTGGAGAGCATTAACACAGTCGCTGTTCCGCCGAAAGGTAGAATCACGACTGGGTAAATATAGACAGATATATTTCGCTGGGATCTACGGCCCGTAAGACCCACATAAAAAAGGTCTTGTGCCAACTATCGCCTTAAATGAGAAAACCGACTAAATACTGTAGTCACAAACCGCTACCATTGTCACTCTCAGCTATCTACATTCGGGCGGAGAGCGCTATCTTCGTGCGGAGAACACAAACCCAGTCGTGGCTCCGTCGAATGGTAAAGTCCCGACTGGGGAACAATAGACAGATATTTTTGTCGGGCTATATGTCCCGGAAGACCCACATAAAAATGACCCTGTGCCATATGACGCGATAAGTGAAAATACTAAATATTGTAGTCGCAAACCGCTACTATTGTCACTGTCAGCTCCCTGCTTTCAGAAGGAGAGCGCTTACCGCCATCGGGCAGCGAGCACTAATCCAGCTGTAGCTCCACCGAAGCGTAGATTCACGACTGTGAAACAATAAACAGATAATTTTGGCCGAGCTATAACGCACGAGGATGTGCGTTGTGGTGCATTGGATATCGGCTTGGAACGAGAAATCGGGGAGCCGAGTTCGAATTCCAGCTGAATTCATTGCATTCACTTACGCTCAAATACCCCTGGGGAAAGGTATTAATCCGCCTATTCCTTCCAGTTATGGGTTAAATAACAGGACAGATTGGGTTCTCTAGCCTTGGTTGGCAACCAGTCTACCGCAGAAAGCAATGGCAACCTACTGCGGGATAATCTTCTGCCCAGTCAGTCAGCCCAGTCAGTCATGTCTCTTTCGAGACATGATCGCCCAAGCGTGTATCACGTATGGCACTTAACTGACTGACTATAACGCACGGAAGACCCTCATAAAAATAATCTTGTGCCTTTAGTGGGAAGGCCAGTTAAATACTGTAGTCGCAAACCGATACTTTAGACACTGTTAGCACTCTGCCTTCGGGCGGAGAGCCTTAACCCTGTCGTGGTTCCGCCGAAGGATAGAAGCACGACTGGGTAACGATAGATAGATATTTTTGGCCGGGCTGTATGGCACGGAAGACCAACATAAAATAACCTTGTGTCACATGTTGCCTAAAGTGGAAAGGCTAACCAAATACTGTAGTCGCAAAGCGCTAACTTTTTCACTGTCATATCTCTGCCTTCGGGCGGAGAGCGCTCTCTGCCTTCGGACGGAGAGCACTAACCTGGTCGTGGCTTTGAGGAAGGGGAGACACACGACCGGAGAACGATAGACAGATATTTCTTGGACGGGCTATATTTTCCGGAACACACACATAAAGATGACCTTGTGTCACATGTTGCCTGAAGTGGGAAAGACAACTAAATACTGTAGTCGCAAACCGCTACTATTGACACTGTCAGCCCTCTGCCTTCGGGCGGGGAGCGCTCTCTGCCTTCGGGCGGAGAGCATTAAAACAGTCGTGACTCCGACGAAGCGTAATGTCACGAGTGGGCAACGATAGACAGATAAATTGGCCTTGCCACATGGCTCGTAAAACGCACATAAAAATGACTTTGTATCACATGTTGCCTTAAGTAGGAAGGCCAAATAAATACTGTTGTCGCAAAGCGCTACCTCTCTCACTGTTAGCTTCCTGCCTTCGAGCGGAAAGCGCTCTTGGCCTTCGGGCGGAGAGCGCTGTCGGCCTTCGGGCGGAGAGTGCTGTTGGCCTTCGGGTGGAAAGCACTAACCCAGTCGTAGAACCGCCAAAGGGTAGAATCACGACTAGGGAACGGTAAACAGGTATTTTGGGTCGGGATATATGGCCCGGAAGTCCCACAAGAAATTGACCTTTTGTCACATGTTGCCTTAGGTAGGAAGGCCAACTAAATACTGTAGTTGCAAACCGCTACTATTGACACTGTCAGCTCACTGTCTTCGGGCAGAGAGTGCACTCTGCCTTTGGGCAGTGAGCACTAACCCAGTCGTGGCTCCGCCGAATATTAGAGTCACGACTGACAGACATTTTTGGCTGGGCTATATAACCCGGAAGACCCATATAAAAATGACCTTTTGTCATATGTTGCTTTAAGTGGGAAGGAAAACTCAGTACTGTAGGTAGGTGCAAGCCGCTACTATTGACACGGTCAGCTTGCTGCCTTCCGGCGGAAAGCACACTCTGCTATAGGACCGAGTGCACTCACTCAATCGTGGCTCTGCCGAGGGGTAGAATCACGCCTGGGGAACAATAGGCAAATATTTTTGTCAGGACTATATGGCTCGAAAGACCCACATAAACATAGCTTTGTGCCACACGTTGCCTTAAGCGGAAAGGCAAACTAAATAATGTAGTTGTAAATCGCTACTATTGTCACTGTTATCTCTCTGCCTTCGGATGGAGAGCGCTCTCTGTCTCCGGATGGAGAGCATTAACGAAGTGTAGATTCACGAGTGGGATATATTATACAGATATATTTGGCCGAGCTATATGGCCCTGATGACTCACATAAAAATGATCTTGTGTCACATGTTGCCTTAAGTGGGAAAGCTAACTAAATGCTGTAGTTGCAAACCACTACTATTGCCACTCTCAACCCCCTTCCTTCGGGCGGATACCGCTCTCTGCCTTCTGGCGCAGAACATTAACACAGTCGTGGCTCCGCTTAAGTGTAAAGTTACAAGTGGGTAACGATAGACAGATATTTTTGGCCGGGCTATATTACCTGGAAGACCCACATGTCACATGTTGCCTTAAGTGGGAAGGCAAACTAAATTCTGTAGTTGCAAACCGCTACCTTTATCACTGTCAGCTTTCTGCCTTCGTGATTCCGCCGAAGGGTAGAATCACGACTGTTTAACGATAGACAGATATTTTTGTTCAGTCTATATGGCCCGGAAGACCGAAATAAAAATGTCCATGTGCCACATTTTGCCTTAAGTGGGAAGGCCAACTAAATACTATAGTTGTAAACCGCTAGTTTTTTGACGCTGTCAACACTGCCTACGGGCGGAGAGTACTAACCCAGTCGTGGCTCCGCCGGAAAAGTAATAACACGATTGGCGAACAATTAGCCGGGCTATATGGCCCGGAAGACCCACATAAAATGACCTTGTGCACATGTTGCCTTAAGTGCGAAGGCTCACTATATATTGTATTTGCAAACCGCTACTATTGACACTGTCAGCTCTCAGCATTCAGGCGGATAGCGCTCCCTGCCTTCGGTCGGAGAGCATTAACACTGTCGTGGCTCCGCCGAAGGGTAGAGTCACAAGTGGGTAAGGATAGACAGATATTTTTGGCCGGGCTATATATGTGTCACATGTTGCCTTAAGTTAGAAAACCAACTAAATACTGTAGTTGCAAGCGGCTACCTTTGTCACTCTCAGCACTTGGGGCGGAGAGCATTAATCCAGTCGTGGCTCTTCAGAAAAAAGTAGATCACGATTGACAATTATCTATGGCCGCGCTATATGACCCGGAAGATACACATAAAAATGATTTTTTGTCAAATGTTACCTTTTTTTTAAATCATTTCACCCCAAGCAAGGCATTTCACTGCTACTGTTGCGCAGGGGGGTTACATAGGGGAAAGTGACGTGAAAGAGTGGTTAGGGGGTTACATAGGGGAAAGTGATGTAAAAGAGTGCTTAGGAAAAAAATAGATCACGATTGACAATTATCTATGGCCGCGCTATATGACCCGGAAGATACACATAAAAATGATTTTTTGTCAAATGTTACCTTTTTTTTAAATCATTTCACCCCAAGCAAGGCATTTCACTGCTACTGTTGCGCAGGGGGGTTACATAGGGGAAAGTGACGTGAAAGAGTGGTTAGGGGGTTACATAGGGGAAAGTGATGTAAAAGAGTGCTTAGGAAAAAAATAGATCACGATTGACAATTATCTATGGCCGCGCTATATGACCCGGAAGATACACATAAAAATGATTTTTTGTCAAATGTTACCTTTTTTTTAAATCATTTCACCCCAAGCAAGGCATTTCACTGCTACTGTTGCGCAGGGGGGTTACATAGGGGAAAGTGACGTGAAAGAGTGGTTAGGGGGTTACATAGGGGAAAGTGATGTAAAAGAGTGCTTAGGAGGTTACATAGGGGAAAGTGATGTGAAAGAGTGGTTAGGAGGTTACATAGGGGAAAGTGATTAGAGAGAGTAGTTAGGGGGTTACATAGGGGAAAGTGATGAGAAAAAGTGGTTAGATATAGAAAATGTCAGAAGGTGGGTGATAGACGGGTAAGGATACCGAAGATGAGGGTTGCGTAGATGGGAAGAGTGTTTGAGAGAATGGGTGCTAGTTAGTGTGATAAGAGGTGTCTATTGACCTTATATTTATACTCCTGGAGATTATAGCTGTCGGGGAAGAAAGTATACGGAAGGGAATTCCACGGGCGGGAAGTGCGAGAAAAGAAGTTTTTGGAGTAAAAATTGCGGTTACATCTTATCTGTTTCACTGTAAAAGGGCGGGACCTAGTTGATAATCTAGCATCTCGTGCAAATTCATACCTAGGGGCACCAGTGATCTAAGTTCATCGGAACAGAAGCCGTGAAAGTATTTATAGTAGAGGCACGGGGAAGCTACGTCACGCCGATGAGAGAGTGACCAGGTGGTCTGCCAAGTCGGTATCGATCACACTACAGATTCTCCGTTGTATTTTGTCAAGAACCCCAAGGAAAATAGCAGGGGCACCTGACCAGATGTGGCAGCAGTATTCAATACACGGGCGGATGGTAGATTTATATATGTGCAGGATAGATTCAGAAGGGAAAAACTTCCGGGCTCTGCACAGAGAACCGACTTTCATAGCAGCGGATTTAGCAATGGATTCGATATAGTCATTCCACTTGAGGTTCGCTGAGAGTGTGAGACCAAGGAGGTGTAGTGTTTTGCTCTCTGGGAGGCAAGCCTGTTCCATGCTAATGGGAGGTAGGTGCGATTGTCTATGATGGTTAATTGATAGCAGCTTCGTTTTGGAAGCATTAAAATTTACGGATTGGAGGTCCTTCTCAAACTCGGCAGCGAGGTTCACTTTGACGCCCACACCAGATTTTTGATCGAGGCGAGAGTAAACTGTGGTGTCATCGGCGTACATGCCTACTTCGGATCTTATGGCATCAGAGAAATCATTAATGTAGATCAGAAAGAACGTAGGACCTAAGATAGAGCCTTGAGGAACACCCGCGTTCGTAGGATAGTTTTGTGAGGCATGTCCATTTAATACCACCTTCCATGTACGGTTAGAGAGGAATGACTGGATTAGGTCAAACAAATGTCTAGTTATACCATAGCTCCGCAGTTTGCGTAGGAGGCCAGCGTGCCAGACTCCGTCGAACACTTTGAAGATATCCAAGGCAACGGTTCGAGCTTCGCCATTCTTGTCGAGAGCCTGGTATATATACTCGGTGATGGTCGTTAGTATATCAGCAGTAGACCTGGTGAAGCGGAAACCATACTGTTTTTCCAAAAGAAACCTGTGGGTTGTGAGATGCTGAACCACCTCGGCGTTGATAATGGCTTTGAACACTTTGCCTAGGCTGATAGGGCGGTAATTTGCAGGGTCCGAGGGTTCTCTAGTATTCTTAAATATAGGAACTATAGAGGAAGACTTCTAACAGGCAGGAAATCAGGAAGCAGATAGGCAGAAGTTGTAGAGCTTAGAGAGGACAGAGAAGAGTTCAGAGGCACATTTCTTCAAAACTATGATTGGGATTCCGTCCCCTCCGCTCGCTTTGTGATGGTCAAGTTTTGAGATTATGTTAGGGACCAGCGAGGGTGTAATGTGAACGTCATTCAGTTGAGACTCGATTCTAGGTGGGAAGTCTGGTATAAATACTCCAGACGAATCCAGTCTCGAGTTGGTGGAGAATCTGCGAGCAAAGCATTCAGTCTTATCCGCTGAGGAGATGAGGACCTCAAATCCATTGATTAGGTGGGTATTTAGGTATTACTCTTGTTAAGCACGCTTTTACAGAGTCGCCAGTAGTCTTTGGCGCCGAACATACAGGATGCTATGCGTTGCTTCATTCTGCCACAAAGAACATCTTAACTTCGTTAAGTATCTTTTTACACTTATTACGAGCTGAGGCGAAAAGGCGCCTGTTTTGGTCCGACGCGTGGCTTCGATAGAGCCGGAAGAAATGATTCCTGTGGGCAATGGTGGCTGAGCAAGCGGGCGAGAACCAGGAGGACGAGCAGGATTTAAACTGAAATTTCCTGGCTGGGAAATCGATGTCAGCCTTAACCCAAGAGGAGACCTCGGATGCACAGTCTTCAACGGGAAGACTAAAAACGTTGTTCCAAGGGACGTCACACAGGAAGTTGCTGAACGAGTCCCAGTCTGCTCTTTGGTAGCAGTATGATATTCTGCTAGTCAGGGTTTCTTGGGGTGAGTGTGAGTGGAATGAGATGTTGACGGAAACTACGTCGTGGTCAGAGTTTCCGAGAGGGCAGAGCTGCTTGGCAGTGCAAGAGTCTGGGACGTAAGTGAAGCAGAGGTCTAGTAGTAAGTTCTTTCATTTGGGTTATTGGAGAAACGCGTGGGGAAATCCACCACTTGCGTAAGAGATTGGGTTCTTGAAATATTCATGGTGTGGATACCAGCAAGATCGGTGACAGAGTTTTCAAGCCACTCAGTGTGGTAAGCGCCCTGAGTGGGAATTCAGTCTAAATACTGTAGTTGAAAACCGCTAGTTTTGACACTGTCATGTCTCTGCCTGCAGGCGGAGAGCGCACTCTGCTTTCGGGCAGAGAGCACTAAACCAAATCGTGACTCTACCAGAGTGTTGAGTCACTACTGGATATAGATAAACAGATATTTTGGCCGGGCAATATGACCTGGAAGACCCACATAAAAATGACATTGTGTCAAATGTTGCCTTAAGTGGGAAGGCCAACAAAATACTGTAGTTGCAAACGCTACTATTGACACTGTTGGGCGGTGAGCACTAAACCAGTCGTGACTCCCCCGAAGGGTAGAATCACGACTGGGGAACAATAGGCATATATTTTAGGCCGGGTTATATGGCCCGGAAGACCAACATAGAAATGGCCTTTTGCTACATGTTGCCCTAAGTGGAAAGGCCAAATAAATACTGTAATTGCAAACCCCTACTATTGTCACTGTCAGCTCTCTGCCTTCGGGTGGAGAGCGCTCTCTGCTTTCAAGCAGAGTGCATTATCACAGTCGTGCCTCCGCCGAAGGGTAGAGTCACCAGTGGGTAACGATAGACAGATAAATTGGCTGGGCTCTATGGCCTGGAAGACCCACATAATAATGACCTTGTGCCATATGTTGCACTAAGTGGAAAGGCCAACTAAATACTGTAGTTGCAAACCCCTACTAATATCACTGTCAGCTCTCTGCCTTCGTGTGAAGAGCGCTCGATGCCTTCGGGCGGAGAGCACTAACACGGTCGTGGCTCCGCTGAAGGGTAGATTCACAACTGGGTAACGATAGACAAATATTTTTGGCCGGGTTATATGGCCCGGAAGGCCCACATAAAAATGACCTTGTGTCACATGTTGCATTAAGTGGGAAGGCCAACTAAATACTGTAGTTACAAATCGCTACATTTTTCACTGTCAGCTCTCTGCCTTCGGGCGGAGAGCGCCCTCTGCCAGACAGCAAATAGCACTAACCCAGACGTGGCTCCGCCGAAGTGTAGAATCACGACTGGGGAATGATAGACAGATATTTTTGGCCTGGCTATATGGCTCGTAAGACCCACATAAAAATGACTTTATGTCATATATTGTCTTCAGTGGGAAGGTCAACTAAATATTGTAGTTGCAAACACCTACCTCTGTCACTGTCAGCTTTTTGCCTTCAGGCGGAGAGCGCACTCTGCCTTCGGGCGAAGTGCACTAACCCAATCGTGTCACCGCTGAAAGGGCAGTGTCATAAGTGAAGAACAATAGACATATATTTTTTGCCGGGCCATATGCCCCGGGAGACCCACATAAAAAAAAGGCCTCTTGCCACATGTTCTTTAAGTGGGAAGGCCAACTAATTACTATAGTTGTAAAGAGCTGCCATTGTTACTGTCAGCACTCTGACTTCAGGCGGAGTGCGTTAACCCAGTCGTAGTTCCGTCGAAGTGTAGAGTCACGATTGGGGAACAATAGACAGATATTTTTTGGCCGGGTTATATGGCCCGGCAACCCATATAAAATGGCATTGTGCCAAATAATTGGAAGTTGGAGTGCCAAGTAAATACTGTAATTATCAAGATCTACCTTTGTCGCTGTTAGCTCTCTGCCTTCGGTCAGAGAGCACTAACCCAGTCGTGGCTCCGCCGAAGGGTAAAGTCACGACTGAGGAACGATAGACATATATTTTTGGCCGGGTTATATAGCCCGGAAGACCCACATAAAATGGCCTTATGTCACATGTTGCCTTAAGTGGGAAGGCCAACTAAATACTGTGATTGTGAAGAGTTGTAGAGTTGTTGAGTTGCGTAGTTGGTCAGTAATTTGGTGCAGTGATAGATAGATATAGAGAGTTTTGGATATAGACTCATTACCCGGACATACAATTTCACTACAAGAGTGCATATATTTATTTCTACTAATAATATTCCTGAATTGACTCACCCGTGTTACAGTTTATATAACTTGTTCAACATAACTTATATTTTCTGTCTCCATATCTGTTTTTGTTATTCATTAATTTGTGTGGTTTCTCATCCGCAATCTACAACATATATAATATTTGATATCATTATATGATATGAATATAATACTTGGTATCATTATACAAGCGTACAAAAAGGGATTTTTACGAAAGCGTGATTTAAAATTCCAGTCGCGAGTTCGTAATATTCCCTGGTTTATGTTTGAAAAATTTTGGAAAATCAGTTATTATAAATCGATAGAATATACCTACTTTGCGGAAATAACTCTTTTCCAAATAAAAAATATTCAAAAACTCTACTATATAAATATATTAAACACTTTTTATATACAACTGAGTACTGGTCTAATTTAATTATGAACCAAAACTAATTGATTATATAATACTTTATATTGTTTTATAATATATATAGTCATTTTTATCATTATATTATATATATATATATATATATATATATATAATACTTGATTTGATTATGACAAATATATATATATGATATATATATATATATGATAACTTGATATCTGTTGTGAAGAATATGTTGGCATTATGATTCATTCGATCATGTATTCAGTGCCCCGAGAGAGCAAACAAAAATAATAAACTCATCTTTAATCTTCTTTCAGCAGTGACTTCTTTTAAATTTTCTGTGTGTAGACAGGTTTTTAGTTTTTCTTATTGTTTGTCACTGACGTTACCTCTACTGCACTGTTTAGCTTTTGTCAGAAATTGATTACTACTTCATAAGAGAAAAAAACTTTAATGAACCATCTAATTTTGTAAATTTTGTCAACAGTCTGGAACTGGAAATCATTTTATATAATTGAAAATGTGAGAAAATGCATTGTCTGGTACGTACGACGAATTAAGGCAAGCGTTATGAACAGAATGGAACGATATTATGTAGATATATCTATAAGTCCAAAGCCTAATGATGAAAAAACGTTTATTTTACGCAATATTTATTTTTCAATATAACCTCCTTTCTTACCCGCGCCATTGATTCAGCGGTTCATATTAATCTCATAGAATATTATATGTTAAAGAATTTATATAAAAATTCAGCTATTAACTAAGTGTTACGACTCACAGTGGTGGTTTCTACTGTTTGAAAAAGTCTCATTCAGGAAGTACAAATAACGTTACTCATCCAAGTTTCGATTGGATTGATATATTTTTGCCACGATGTATTGAATCGTGATTAATCTGATGTTGCATTTTTTGGAGTTGCTGAAAGCTTAAATATAGAGTCAGAGTTAGATAGAGTATCAATAAAACAGAAGATAAATTGTTTCATAAACGATATTGTCTTCCATAAAGTTCCAAAATTTAGCACAGCATTTAAGTATAGATATTTACTCTACTGCGCACTTTAGAATATTAAATTCCTAGTTCAGTAGAAGGTAAACGCAAGTCGTGTAACATAAAGTTATTTACTAATAAAGTACATATCAACAAATGTGAAAATCTCGCACAAAACTGAGCTCATTATGGTAGTAAAACTACGCAAAACTAGTAATCTACTCCACGATGCATCAGCAGAGGTAGACCTCCAATCCATAAATAAATAAGCCATCCTTTATAAATTAAAACAAAATAAACCACTTTTAAACGTGGGAATGCTATAAGCCACAATAATAAATGAGACATTAAGTATAAACGAAATAAGCCACTTTTAAAGATGGGAATACGATAAATCATAATCATAAATAAGATAATAGAGTATAGCCGAAAACAATTCAATGAAGTATAAACGAAATAAGCTACTTTAAATAGAAGGAATATTGTCAGCCACAATCATACATAAGACGATAAAGTATAAACGAAATAAGTCACCTTTAAAACTGAGAATACTATAGGCCACAATCATACATATCAAAATAAAGTATAAAATCTTTTTTAACAATATGTCGACATTATAAGTTGTAATCAGACATATAAAATTAAATATACAAATATAAGCCACTTTTGAAGTGTGAATAAAACAAACTGTTTATAATAATAGATATTATCAACCCTTATTTTAACATGTCATTAACCTGATACAATTATGTGTTCTTAAAGTTACTTCATTATCTGGGCGAAAAAGTAAAAGTACATCCTGTACTTTTCCTGAGAACCTGCTCATTAAAATTTAATTTATATATAAATTACGTTTGGTTTCCATATAAATGGCGTGGTAGGAAAAAAATGTTGTTTTCTGTTATTAACAGTATTATCCTAACAGAAAAGAAGCACTTCGGAAAGATGTACGTCATTAAACATTCGAGTATAGCAAATGAATGTCGCTCTCCTTGCTTTGTGACAAAATTGATCAAAGGCAGTTCTTATTTTTTTTTTATAAATACGTATAATACTCTTAAATATTAGAAGAATACTTTTCAGCAATATGAGCTGACGTAAAAATAATCACCGAAATTAATTTTCTGGAACAGATTTTCGTGGCGATTGACGCTAAGCCTACCAAACATGACTGATCCTATATTGTTTTTCAATAAATTATCGGATACAGACAGCCGGAATTCTGAATACATTAGATCAGATTTTATATCTTTTTGTATTTTTCTTCTTGTCAGGAGGATCCTATACGTCAGCTGTTGTTTTATGATGGATATTTTAGTTATGTAGTTAATGTTCGCTTTCAACGGAGGAAAGCTCTCCACGAAAAAGAGAGAAAAAGAGAGAATAAAAAGGAAATGACTAAGCTTTCATTCATCTTTTTTTTTTTTAATCTATTAATTTATATATTTTTCTCAATTTTATTTTATGCTATCATTTTGGCAGATCTTGGTACACTGGATGCAAAACCAATTTGCTGTATTTGTTTATTAGCGAATATGAAAAAAGTTCAATTGAATATTAAGCCTGTCTCATGAGGAATTATCAGAAAATATCTATTTAACCGATTATCCTAATTTTAAAAATGCACTTAGCGCAAATTTTTGGTTGGATAATTCGTCAGTCTCCCCTTGTTGAATAGTAAACCGTACACTTCTCTCGTTTTAAATTAAAACTTTCTCTTCCCGAATTGAATATTAGACCTCGCTATTCTCTCGTTGAACATTAAACCTTACTCTTCCCTCAATGAATATTAAATCTTATTTTTCTCTAGTTGAATCTTAAATCACACTAAGATATTATACGCTTTAAATATCGATTTAATGGGAAGTCAGTGTAATGTTTTTCTCATCGACAAAATCATATGGTTACGTATGGTTGAGTTGTGCCATTTTTCTGTTATTGACAACAGATATATGAGCAAATATTATACTTGTGCCCGGATATTATTTTCAAAACTGTAATGCCTCTAGAGTCTTTATACGTTGAGTCGTACAAGTTATTTCATTATACTCGGGGTGTTTTCCGAAATGGTTTCACCGATTTTATATGAAAAATGTTTTGTGATATTCTGACAAGTTAGATCTTCGATTTTAGAATCGCTATACCGACTTTGCCACAATTTTATGGATGTTATGTCTACCTTGTAAATCCCGTAGCATCTCTTAGAAACTCCACAATCCAACCCTGACAGAATTCAAGGTTGTTTACCCGGCCTTGTAAGGGGATGACTTATTTTCTATCCTAAAGCACTTTCCCATTTTTAGTGCCAACAGCTCGGTCCTTTACAGCTAAGAACCGTTTTGATACACTCAGTGCTGAATCATCATCACTCCCTACGTATTATTTTAGTAAGAAGGAAGTTCCACTCAAAGTTTTATTCCAAGAACCACTAATTTATGAAGCAGTCTCCAACATGAGTGCTTCCTTGAACACTTCTATCTTAATCTCAAGTTTAGTCAAGTCTATCACGTGTAGGATCATTCATTATCTATCCCATTTCCTACTTCCTCCTTTGACGTTCATATCAGTTACCTCATTCGACAACGATCAACCTTAAGTGGTTCTTGAATTTTGTATTGGATGAGAATTTGTTAAAAAAACAAAAAAACTTAGAAGATACTAGATGTGTACACAGAGCCTCCAAGATAAATTTTGCAAGGCGGTATGAAACCCCTTGAGGCCTCGGGCCAGGTAAAGATTTTCTCTCAAAATTTAGATTTGATGTCCAATTAAATGTAAATGCAAACTCTCATAAATGCTTTTTTCCTTGATCAGATATAACACACGATACTTCCATGGTAACTGTTCGGTGAGCTCTTCGCTATGGTACCTAGACTTGTTGAATTTCATTAAGTGCAGTACTCGACTGGCGTCGAGATCTCATCAATTTATAGCTGAATTGGCTAGATGTAGCCATAGGTTTTATGCTAGCAGTTTATTTTCTGGCTTGTGATACTCCCTTCTGGCGAAATTTGACCTTCAAATATTTAAATGTAATGTCAATCATTGTCGACTGTCTTCCTGGTTACTCTTCTATTGTTCTTGATCCTTAATATTGTCTCTGTTTTCTAATTCTTTCATATCGAGTAAACCCTTGAGTTGTAGTAGATTTACTGCCTTGCTTAGAGTAAATTCGATCAAAAATGTCTTACTAGATTATTCTATTAGTGTTCTGCGTTCGAATCTCGGCGATTTCTATTCCCGAAAAAACATGTGAGTTATGGTTCTTCACAACTTTCTCTTCTTTGTAGCTCTTAGCAATGGCTTTCTATTCTCCCCATTCTCTATTATGTCATCCAGTTACACAATATTGTTAGTTTACTTGCTGTTTCCCTCTGTCCCTCTTGCCTTTAATATGTCCTGTGAGTGTCAAATTATCCAAACCTATCTTTTTTATTTAGTCAAGTTCACCCCATACAAGGCAGTAAAGCTACTAAGAAACAAAATGTTACTGGATGTGGAATAATTAGAAATAGTAACATTACTAATAACCGAGAACAAAAAGAGTAATCAGGAGGACGGTGAATAGCGATTAACATTGCATTTAGTTTTTTGAAGATTAAAGTTGGCTGGAAAGCATGGGACCGGAAGAGAGTTCCTCAAAAGAGGAAAGAAACTGTTAGCATAACATTTATAGTTGGATCTAGCCAACTCAAATATTAATGGATTCCTCATTACGCGTCCTAGAAATTTAGAAATCTTTCTTTCTGGTGTTAATTATGAGTGTTCTTTTTGTTTCTATTTTCTCTAAAACGTCGCTGTTGCTAACGTGTTCAGTCCAGGGTATTCTTAGCACCCTTCTATAGAACTATATTTCTGTTGCCTCGAGTCTCTTCTTCATCTGTTAAAATGGTCTCTCATCTACATCTATATGGCAGTACAGATATTACATCACAGTTAAATATTCCTTTCTTTTTTTGTCCAATTAAATTTTCCTGTTTCTTAATACTTCGCCTAACTTTCCTTATCCCAATGCGACTTTGGATTTCTGTGTCACATTTTATATCTTCTTTTAAAACAGTTCCTAGATATTTAACATTGCACTTATTTCATTTCGGTTCCTCCAATTTCTAATTTTTTTTTTTTTTTTTTTTTACTGACAGCCCTACATTTCGTCTTCTTACAATCGATGTTCATTCCCTTCTTTTTACTTTGCTTTGAAAACTTCTGTAGCAGTTCCTGTAGTTTTCTTTCTGTGTCTGCTCTCAACACTGTGCCATTTGTATATTTAAAATTGTGTCCACCAATAATGAATCCTGGTAGCATTTCTAATTCTTTTAGGACTGCTTCAATATAAAAGTTGAAAATAAGGCATTAACTTTTCTCCTTTGTCATTTCTTTCTGTATGTAATTCTATAGTCTAGCTGCATATTTATTTTTGTATTATTGTCCATATTATTACTGAAGTTAGGAACTTTTAATTTTTATCTAAATATATTATTACTGAGGTTAGGAACTTTTAATTTTTGTTTAAATAAAGCATTAAAGAAAGATTTCAAAGAGGCCAATCCTCTGTAATAATCCGGAGGATAATAATACAAAAAATTAACATGTAGCTAAACTAATGAATTAAATACAGAAAGAAATGAGAAAAAAATAGTTTCTTTCTTCATGCACTAAAAGAATCTAATGTGCCAAAAACCCCGATCAAATATCGTCTATAACGGTGAATTCAAAGCTATTGTATTCATATCTTTGGCATTTTCTTATTTTATGTATGTTTGTAATCTTTAAATTTCTCTTTATGCGTTTGCGAGTGGAATTTTTTAATTTATTAATTTTTTGCAATTAAAAAATAACTGTATGTTTATATTTTGTCCTTTAAAAAAATATTTTAAAATTGTTTTCTTTGTTTTGGTTTTTTATTTTTTACTTATTTATTTTTTGTTTAATCAAATTCAGAACGATGATGTCATTATTGTCAGGAACGTTATCCATCCAATCAGACATGTCGTGCTTTCATCTGGCCATTCGGGTAATTGACATGCCCGTCCCTTGAGAGACCACGGTCTGGGACGATGATATTGTCTTTATATGAGCAATAATATCCACACAGACTCACACAAATGGATAGAGAGAAAAGGGAAGAAATCCATGAGTCTATGCAGACACACATACACATATTCAAACGCACACACCGCCAACACACCCAGGAAGATAAAGTAAAAACAAAAGAAAAATCAGAATACACTTTGACATACCAATAGGTTTATAGTTAAAACCAACTGAATTTGTAGCTGATCTGAAAAAGAGAATGGGTGTAGCAAGTTCAAATTCTATGCACGGAAGTTAATTTCACTTTCCCATAATACCCTGGAGAACCGTACAAACTCTACCTTCAAAGAACTGTCCCTCTCAGTATTGTTAACGCTACGATACGTTTGTGAAGGTAGGAATATATGTGGTTATTAAGTGCATGGAAAGGCATCAGCTATCACTACAAACCCATACCCACATAATAGCGCCATCTGCTATATCTATTGTCAGTTATGCCAAAAGATATACAAGGAAACAACACCCACAGCTGCATTGTTGGCTAATTTAACTTTCTTCTTCTTCTTCTTCTTCTTCTTCTTCTTCTTTGTGCCTTGTCCCTTCAGGACGTAGGTGATCATGGCCTTCCACGTCTCCTTATTTCTAGGGGATCTTAGCACGTTTTCTCCTGTTACACCACTCAACCCCCGTTCTGCCATCCACCCGCTCAGGCCAGTCAACTTTGTTACACGCTGTTTTCCCCTGTCTCTCCTTCCCTCTATCTGGCCTGTTAGTATCAGATTCTCCAAAACCTCCTTCCTTATTGCATGTCCCAGAAAGTTAAGCTGTCTCTTCCTGATAGTCAGTATTCATTTCCTTTTCGATTTCATCTTTTTCAAAACCTCATCATTGCTCACGTGCTTGATCACTTATATCCGCAGCATCCTTCTGACGAACCACATTTCAGTTGCTTCAAATTTTTCCTTGGTTTTCGATGGGATTGTCCGACATTCACTGCCATATTGAAGAACTGACATCACATAGCAATTCAGTACTCTCGTCTTTGTTTCTAGTGAAATTTTCCTGTCTCTTAATACTCTGCCCAGCTTCTGGAATGCTTCCTTCACCATGCCTATTCGCCTTCGGATCTCTGTGTCGCAGTTTCCGTCTTCTGTTAGAGCACTTCTCAGGTATATAAAGTTTTGTGTCTGCTTGATTTTAATATCCCCCACCTGTATTTGGCATTTTGGGTTGCTCTTTTTTCTGATGACCATACATTCGGTTTTCTTGCAGATTATTTGTAGTTCTTTTTGTCACTCTCTTCATCTAATTTCTGTAGGTCGTGTAGTTTACTTTCCGTGTCTGCTATCAGCACTGTATCATCTGCGTACCTTATGTTGTTCAAATTGTGGCCTCCTATGACAAATCCTGGCATAACACCTAGGGTCCTCAGAATAGTCTCGCTGTACAAGTTGAATAGATCCGGTGAAAGGACACATCCTTGATGAAGAAATATTAACGAAAATTATGTTTCAGTCTATATGAGGTTATCAGCAAGGCCGTTACTACTAGTTACATCTATATATATGAAAGGTAAGATGTTTGTTTGTTAGTCTGTTCTTTAAACAAATCCACAATTTTTATCCGATTCTCACCAAACTTCACACAATACTCGTTAGGCTTC
>JBBBDQ010001493.1:520000-567500 GCA_037127315.1 Ascarosepion bandense
CACATCAAAAATGTTATAGAAAATGAGAGAAAAAACATCAACATACAATAATCAATCCAAAAACCGAAAACTTTACCTGAAGGTAAATATAACTACAATCACCTTCCTAGAGCAGAACAAACATCAACGATCTGAACTCATCTCAGACTGCAGACACGAAAGCAAATTTTACGACATTACTTAAAAAATAGAAAACTGAAAACGAACAAGAATAAACAAAAAATGAATAAATAAAATAAATAAAAAAGACAAGTAAAATATACAATATAATCAAAGTATCAAAGTAACATCACATACTGTTATGGTGGAACACATCTATTCTATAGTGAATAGACTCTCCCACCTAATTTAAGTAGAAGTAAGAGGAACGAGGGTTAGACGATGTTGGACGATAGTAGTCGATAGTTAGTGGAATACGAAAGTAGTCAGCGACCTGGTAAGATTACACTGCCTAATATATATCAAGTTCGGAACGTTTTGTATGTCGAACCTATTAGGACCGACTTTAGCACAAATACTAGTCTCCACTGCGAAAATAACTCCACAACACATACGCACAAATAAACACAAGCAAACTTAGCAATAATAATCAAAAATAAAATAATCAATAATAAACAGAAAAAGTTAACAAACAATGCTATAATAAGCCAAAAACGTTTTGGCTATATATATTATTGCATCCGGACCCATAATTATTTCCTAGAATAATTCAAAACACAACAGTTACCGCCCACAAAACAACCGTTAGAATATAATAGACCCACAATGTAATACATCACTGAACTCTAGATATAAATTGTCAAACAACATCACAACATACATTGCGTTTAGAGGCTATCGTTAATGTTCTCTCTTATATAGATTTCATATATATATATATATATAGAGAGAGAGAGAGTGAGAGAGAGAGAGAGAGAGAGAGATAGTTTCATGCAATTTTTCTGCTGTTTTTTTTGTATAGTGGCGGTAGATCTCTAGCAGTTTTGTCATGTTGGGCTTTCTGTGATTCCTGTCTTTCATTCAACCGACTGATGACATCGTCTCGACTTTGAACCCTGTTGCTTGTGTGTATAGGCAATATGTCCTATACCCTTCTGTTGAAGAGTAGTTTAGCAGGACTAGGCAGTTCCTGGTCAATTGGTGTTGTTCTGAGCGCTAGCAAAGACAGTTCAACATCCTCATTGGCTCTTTTAGTTTTTCTGAAGGTGTTTTTTATTGTTTGAATTTGCCGCTCAACAAATCCATTGAATCTGGGATAATGTGTTGATGATGTTACGTGTTTGAAACCCTATTCTGATGCGATTTTCTGGTATTCAGCGCTGTTGTAGTGGAGACAGTTGTCAAATACCACCATGGACGGTATGCCATATTCTGCAAATATTTGTTTAGTTGCAGCCACAATTTTGAGCTCGGACGATGTTCTGGAAGCTTCCGTACCACTATGTATTTACTGTAGTAATCGGCATTGACCAGATAGCTTTTAGCATCCAATGAGAATAAATCTGTCCCTAAATAGTCCCATGGTTTGGTTGGCACCTCCTGCTGTAGTAGACTTTCGTGCTGCTGACTTTTTTTGGAACTCCTGACATATGCTGCAACAGTTATGTCTTATGTCTCTGTTGAGTTTGTGCCAGTATACTGACTGTCTGGCTCACAGGATTGTTTTGTCACACCCAAGATGTCCCGTGTGTAATAGTTCAAGGGTTTTCTTCTGGCGGGGTCTTGGGATGATGATACATTCTCTTTTTACCAGTACACCGTTCTCTACTGATAGTTCGTCTCTGAAACTCCAGTACTCACGTATATCTGTGGGTACCTCTCTCAGGGTGTCGGGGCCATCCCTGAATGATCATCTCGATCAGTTGGTTGAGCACTGGTTCTGCTCTCGTTAGACTACGTACATCGGAGATATTCTGCGTGGAAAACTGGACATGGTCTCTCTGCAGGTCAAGGTTGATGGCTTCCTTGTTTTCGGGATTAAGAAAAACGGCTCAAGGAATCCGGTAAGTTGAGTATCCTCCCAGGTCTGTATTCTATAGTGAAATTTTATCCTTGAAGCCTAAGCATCATTCTCTGAAGTGTAGGAGGCGCAGAAGTGATATTCTTATTATAGATCATTATCAGTGGCTTGTGATATGTAATAACATGGAAACTTCTAATGTCTTGAACCTCTCAACTTCAAAACATAGAGCTAGCATTTCCCTTTCAATGTTCGCATATCTTGTTTCCGTGTCTGTCAGTGACATGGAAGCATCTGATACTGGTCTCTCTTCTCCCTTGTCGTTTATTTGGAAGAGTGTTGCTCCCAACCCTTTCTGGCTGGCGTCGACTTGCAGAATAACTGGTGCGGTTGTATCATAATACTGTATCGTTTCATCATCATCGATCAGAGCTTTCAGTCTTTCCAAGCTGTTCTGGTAGCTTTCATCCCACACGAATAGCACATTCTGTTTTAGCAGTTGTCGGAATGGTTCTGCTTTTTCTGCCAGGTTCGGTATAAATGGGGAAAGGTATTCGATTAGAACAAGAAATTCTTGGGGCTCTTTCTTGTTCCTTGGAGTTGGCATTCCATGGATGTCAACAATTTTCCTCGGATCAGCATATATACTCTGCTCATCGTATATCATGTCGAAGAAGGAGATTCGCTTCTGTTTGATGAAGCACTTTTTGGAATGGAACATGAGACCATTTCTTTCTGCAACTCTCATTAACTGTATCAGGTTTTGGTGATGTTCCTGTTCAGTTCGTCCATACACCACAACATCATCTGTGATGCCACTGGCTCCAGCACACTGCTCTAGGATGGAGTCCATTCTCTGTTGAAACAGGTCTTGAGATATAGCCAGACCAAATGGAAGTCTCTCAAAGCAGTACCTTTCAAATTGCGTTCTGAATGTTGTCAGTACTGAGTTTCCTGGATCAAGTTTTAGACTCCAATAACCATCTTTGGCATCCAGTTTTGAGTTTTGCACCATTGAATTTGTGCGTTAGTTCTTCAACTGTTGGAATTTTGTGTGGGCTTCGCTTGAGAGCTTTATTTAGTTTTGCAGAGTCTAAACATACTCGCAAACATCCATCTGCTTTTGTTGATAATGCCAGATTTGAACACCAATCTGTGTTCTGTCACTTTCCTAATTGCACCATTGTTTTTCATCCAGTCAAGCTCCTGTTGAAGTTTATCACCTCTAATATTGGGAAACTTTCGTGGTGGGTCGATGTATGGTACCACGTCTTCTTTTAGGTGAAGTTTCACTGTCCTCGGAAAGTTGCCAATTCTCAATTATCCTGGGAACAACCTGGTCACCTGTTGATTGTTGTTGGGTCTACTCTTGGTTTAGGTTGCCGTGTTTCGTTCGTCTGTGTTATAGCACAGTGCATTGTCACAGTTCCTAGATCTCGACTTGACCTAAGTTCCATGACAGCTGGTCCACGTACATCCACGACGTAGAATCTGGTTGGTCGCTAACGGTTGTAATTGTATCTGCATGGTATGCTGATTGATCCAAAGCATTTTATGGGCGTTTCATTATAAGCAATAAGCTTTGTATGCCTATCTGAATTGAATTTTGTTCGATTCCGGAAATCCCTTTGAATTCAAACAGTCTGGAAACATCTGGCGAAATATTCTGACTGTTAGGGTGTTATCTTGGGTGCCTGTGTCACCCTTTATTTTCAGGTTGCATTTGGCCTTTCGATTTATCTGGATGTCCATGATTGTGTATGTTTCATCTTTGTACCGTTCCTCTTCGTCTACATCTAGAAACAAAACTATAATTGATTCAAATGAGATGGTGTTGAATTCTGTGCTAGACTTTTGAACATTCCCACTTCTCGATTCCCTGAGACTCCGTCCTGGACTTACTGATGTCGATCTGGTTGGTCTTGTCTTATTCCGTTTTGTTGTAAATGATCTTTGGGGTCGGGCTGGTCTATAAGATGGGTTTTTCTTTGAATACCTTGAAGTGATACATATGTTCTTCCAATGTCCCTGTTTTCCCCACGCATAACATTTAGATCCACTGGCTGAACCCTTGCCCTTCGGTTTTCGAGGGTGGTTACATCCGCAGTTCAGACAGATTGTTTTGATGGTGTCGGTCTTGACTGTGGTGTTTTCAGGACTTATGTTCATAGATCTAAGTTCCTGTACGCCTTTTTCCGTTGCTTCATAGCTGCGACCTAACTTCAAAGCGTCCTTGACTGTGTATCCTTTAGCTTTGTTCAAAAGTTATTTTTGGAAGTCTTCGATGGGTGTAGATGCAATAATTTGTTCCAGAATTCTTTCGTTCGTTCTGAGCTTGTTGTCGGCATCTAGTTACAAATTTGTCAAGGGTTTCATTGGTTTGTTTCTGGTAGAAGAAATGCATCTTTAGTCTTGCGAACCTGAAATTCTGGCTTGGATTCATCTGTTCTTCAAATCTTGAACAAATATACTCGTGATTTTTCTTTTCCTCCACAGTTAGAGTCCACGAGTTGTATCTTCCAAGGCCCTCATCGTCCATACCACTGAGGATGTATGGTACTTTCTCCTAATTCTTTACATGTTTCATAATAAAAAATATTTCCATTTTCTGTTTAAAAAAATGAAATGCGTCAAGTAAAATATTGCTATCCCATTTCATTATGGGCATAATACGGTGAGCGTCTCTGGACATGTTAGCTGATTATAGTATAATAATTAAGCACGTGTACGTTTGCAGTTTGTTTGTTTTATTTTTTGTTTTTTTTGGTTTTGTTTTTTTTTCTTTTCAATAAAAGAAGTGTTAGATGCCGAGAAATGTGTTATGGCCAAAACGTGCTATCATAGATCTTTTTTCTTTTCTTTTCTATCGTAGCCTCAGACACGACAACAGAGAAAAATATAAGAAAGAGTTTGTCTTACCGCCAAAGAATAAAATTCTGTTAGTATTTTTTTTTTGCTTTTTTACATTCCCGCTATCTGTTGCATTATTACAGAAATTGATATTTGGTTGTACTTTTTACCACTGTTTGGTTTCTGTTATTCGTAGCGTAATGTGTGGAGAGCCATGATCTTCTGCGTCCTGAAGGGATATGATATTAAAACATATTTAGGTATTGGGTTAATCATATATGGTCTTGTTGTCTATATCTTTTGGAAAGTTATACTGAACATTGTTTGAATAATGTTGTGATGTCTTTTAGTCTGTGACATAGAAGTTCCCTCTCTGTGCAGAGCGACGAGTGACTTAGTAGTAGTCGATCGACTTTATACAAAATAGGGTAAAAATTTATTTTGTCGTTGTCACTACACCTCCTGGAAATTTTTATATTTTTTTGTCGTTCAATTTTTGTGATTTCTCCGAACAATAGTACAAGACTCTCTCTCTCTCTCTCTCTCTCTCTCTCTCTCTCTCTCTCTCTCTGAGGTGTGTACTTGGTTCTTTTGGTCTAGGCTAGTCAGTTATAACCGTTCTAAAATGCCGTGCTTGCGCAAAGCATAACACAGACTTTCAGTTGAGCTCTACGGTATCAACTCATCTTCGATGATCATTTCTCCGCCGCCAAGTTTTTCAAACACACAGAATCTAGAAATCTCTCGTAGCTTGTGTACTCTCGTACTGTATGATTTTCATTCGGCTCTTATTTGCTCGCGAGAAACGTTGTCCTCTCAACAAGAATCAAATTTTTTTGGCTGCAAATTTCTCTTTATTATGCTCGAAAACTGAGAAACGGTCAAATACACCTATTCTCTTGAATACGTCATACAGAAATATTTCTGACGTCTGAAGCCAAAAAGAGATCTGCAATCTCATTTTTTCTCCCCTTGTAACCTCGTGGTCTTTTTAACTTCCTAACTCGCGCCTGCGCAGCGAAACAACGAATCCAGGTTTCCACACAGTCCGGCTCATCTAACGGTGTTAGAGATTCTATCAGCGATACGATATTGTTATATTTTTTCTAGTCTGTGGCGTAGAAAACCCCTCTCTGTGCCGAGTGACAACTGACTTTTAATAATCATTTGACTCTATGCAAAATTTTGCCTATGTCACTATAATTAATAAAAACAGACGCATTCAAACCATGTACTAACAATATTTACACAAATAATACCTGTCTGTGTGTCTGTTTGTTGACTATAAACTCAGAAATCACTGATGTATTTTAAACAAACTTGCAGATAGTCAAGGTTTGTAAAAGAATATGTACAGTTGAACTGAGCCAACCCGTAAGGTATGAAAAGAAAAAAATAATGTCAAAAAGCTATTTTTAATGTAAATTAAGTATTTTTCCTGCAAAAAAATATGACAATAAGAGAAGTAAATTAACTTTTGATAATAAATGAATGCGTGGTTAATTGTATTTTAATAACCTACACAGATAAATTGAAATATCTGTGTGGTTCTCTTTTTCATTTAGACAAAATTAGTTCTCGTGCAACGCCAGGTACTTCTGCTACATATTTATTTTTCTTAATAAGGACAGGTTTTATTAACTGAACTTCGCACAATATATTGCTCATATAAATAAATTCTTGAAGCTTTATTAGTAGCAATACATATCTGGCACATGCGTGGTAGGGTTGATCATCACCCTGTTGCGTCCCTGTCTTCGGTCAGAAGGCAACTCAGTTGTGTCTCTGTCCACAGACAAAAAACGCACCTGAGGAAAATAAATACTGTGAAGTGTTCTGTCCCGTCTTCCCAAGGCTGTACCCACATTCTACTAGAGAAGGAGATTGGTAGTCACTACCGATGCCAGCGCAACTAAATGTTGCGCGGGCTGAACAATTTTTGTCCTTGTTCCGAAAGTACGCGCTCAGGTTCCCCGCTTTAAACTCGATACTATGTCACATCCTATCTCCGTAGGGAGGCCAGATCAAATACCTATTTACCTGGCACAGAAGTTAACTTTTGTGCAGTAAGTGGAGTAACATTTCTCCTTATTTTATATTGGAAGAACTTGCTGAGTCTTGCTAATTCCAAACCAGCACTAGCATCTTTTCCATTGCAGTAAGAGATGAATACTCTCTGTATCATCGGGGACTATGGAAAAAAATTTTGTCCTTGGACTATATGTGTATGGCGCTCCTCACGTTAAAACGACGTTGTGTTACACCCTGCCTTAGTGGGGTGGCCGGGTAAATATACCTGGAAATTTTACTAACAATAGTTGGTTAATATTTAGTGTTAATTTTATTGACTTGTATAATAAAAACCCACAGTTTATCATTCAAAATAGAACGTACTGTCATATCGATCTCTCGACTTACGGCGCATAAATGATTATTGCATGTGTTAAGCAGAAAAGAATAAACTCGTTACCCACGTGACTGGGCATTCATACTGCGCCCTCTGCAGGCACCAGAGGAAACTAATATTTATTTTTTCCTGTGTATTTTTTTACTTCATCTAGAATGTTCTTTTGTTCGGTTTATTTAAACCTGCCTAACAAGCTTGCCTGATAATAATTAGACAACGTTATTTATACAAAATGCACCAGTTTCTTCCTGTAATGTATCTTAGCAAGCATTCGCAGAGTTCAAAACGTATACACCAGGTTTGATTGCCTTTCTTACAGTTGTTGGCAAGATTTCAGTCTTGGTTGGCTTGAAATATGCAAAGGCAATGACGCCTAGTGCGGTGCGTTAATTAGCGAGTTCATCATCCAGACCATTTAAGTAGCTTAATTAGTTAATACTAAGTAAGTAATGGCTGGGTGTTCATTTTCTATGTTAGCTAGCCAGTCCCTGTTGCGGATGTCTGTTCAGACACATTTCTGTTTCTTCAACACCCACTCAGTCAACCTGTTCTTTATACGGCATTTATACGGCACTTTGTTACAGTTTCTAGGAGTATTATCAGACATGAGGCTATGAGGCTCAAACCCTCGGTCACGATGACTTATGAGTACGCAATCCTAATATATAAGATACACAAAAGTCATCTCTAATATAGCAAAATCATTGTACACAACTTTGTTTCAGAAAGCAATGACCTAATCTATTGGATTCGACTTCATTGGGTGCTTCACATTTACTACCTTGCAGCAAACTTAGTACCTGACCGTGCGTGGAACAGAGGATAAATTAGACTTACAAATTATTATTCGTGAAATGGGTTTCCATCTGGTGTTCATCACCTGTGACATTTTTCCCACATTCAGCTCAGTAATTTACTGCAAAAAAATTTTTTTTTTTTTTACCTTAGTAAAGTAAAATTAGCACATTTGAACGCTACTTCTATTAGCGAATTGCTGTTAAACTACTCGAAACTGGAATAATAGAGCAATTTCCATATACAATCTAAAGGTGTCCAAGTTACTTTTTACTTAATTGACTATAAACTGAAAAAAAAAGGACCAAGGTAGATAACTCTTACTTTATTAACTGTTAATACAAAATTTTAGTCTTTTTCTTAAAGAAAAAAACAAGTATAACCAAGGAAGAAATATTAAAAATCAGTGATCCAACCATTATAAATTCAATGAATAGAAAGCAACTTCACATTGATCTTAAATGCTGTCTAAGGCGGCCTTTAAGTGATTAAATATAAAATATATGTTGTTTATAGAACAAGAATGTTTTGTATATACATAGATTCATTCTGATCGGCTTCTTATTAGGTGGCAACAAAATTTCTTATGGGTTTTGTGAATTCCTAAGACAATAATTGTATATAGATTTATTCAACCGCATATGGTGCATTTTGTTCCAATATTGTTGAGCAGCTTCGTTGCCTTTCAGAAATTTATATTTTCTTGATAATGAACAAGTTTAAGTGGTTTTTGAAGGTTTCCAGTCGATTGAAGTTATTCTCATTTCGAAAATATTGTAAGAGTCGGAATAATTGATAATTTAACGGGGTCAGGTCAGATGAGCACAACTAATCTCTACAAATTTCTTCCGGGTCTAAAAAGTAACGTTAAGTTTAGAATTTTTTTTTAACGGAAGGCGATAGTCTTCCACTTCGCCAATTCTGCACATTTTTCATTGAATTTGAATCCTGCCTTTAATCGGTTCAATTGGGATTAATACTTGTTTGAATTCAACGTCTCATATTGTGGAAGCTCGTAATGCACAATTCCCGTACCAATCTCACTAGATAAATAGCATAACGATGCAGCACTGGCTTCTACAGTACTTAACAGTTTTTCGTTTTCTTCGGGACTTTCCTCGGTTAACTGGTTCATTTCTTTTTTAACGGCATATAAACTGCTTCATGGCTCATTTATCACCGAAATTCAAATTTTGGCGGAGCTTTGAAGTAACAGAAATATATGTTATTCTTCTTTCAAAACTGAATACATGGTAAATGATACCCAGCTTCTGTTTGTGAGGACATGATTATTAGTGGCGGCGATATGTGTGCTTTATGTTTTGTTGAAGGTATATTTTGGAAAACTGTGTGATTTCTAAAACATTTTTCTCCTTTTTTTTTTTTTTGGACAATATATTTCAACCTGTGCAAGGTCACTCAAGATAGAGGGTTGTTTTAAGGACTAGTTTATATGGATATGAGGAAAAGATAATGGTTGACTGTAGACTTGAGCAGATCAAGATTGTAATGATCGGGGAAACATTCTCTTGCCTCATGAGGACAAAAGGATTGGAAGAAGAGGATGACAAAAGTTGCTCGGGGAGACGTGTGCATTTCTTTCTCCCATTTGAGTGTCAGAAGCACAACAATTATAAAGGGGACAACAGCAATTATAAAGGTGTTCCTCGCTCCTCAAAACCTGCAATATACCGATCAGAAGCCTTGCTGCCGGATGTAGTTCATGGTCATATCCAGGAATGACTTTTTCGTTTAACATTGTTGTAAACTGTCCATTCTTCGTCGCCTGTGATCTATCTTTTAAAAAATGTGTTGATTTCTTTCGATTGAGAAGAAAATGACAAATGGACATGTGGTTCATTAGATTTTTTATGAAATTATTAGGCACCCAAACATCGAGGCAGTTCCCGTTTTCAAGTGTTTTCAAATGTTTTACAATGCTCTGATGTGATGCGGGGAGTATCTCCGCGATGTCTTCCGTTGTGTGAGCTGCATTACTTTTAAATAGCGTTTTGATTAGATAATGGCCCGCCTAAACGTTTTCGGTATTCTGGATCAAAATTTCCTCTTCCAACCTAAGCAAACCACTTACAGAGAATACATTCAGTTACGGCACCATCACCATAAATGGTACCCATATTTCCTTGCTGTTTGTACAGAGTCTTTTTGTTATTCCGGAAATAAAAGAGCATCAAATGATCTCAGTGCACATATACACATATACAGAAATACACATTGAAATGTCACCTGAGAATCAGAAAAGTATTCCCCCAGTAAATTATCGTATATTTCCACGTACAAGGCGATCAATAGATATATCCGTACTCATTACTTCATCACTATTTTCAGGGCTGATATTTGGGGGATCTACTTTCCTTGGTTTCACCACTCTAGATCTTCTAAGACCTGACATACCAGGTTTACTGAGTCAACTCATTCCATTGGCAAAGAGTAAATTCTACTCAGACAGCTTTTACCCAGAACTGTTGCAAATGAACTATCGAATGTACGATTCCCTGATGACGAAAATCTTAACCTTTTTAAGTCGAGAGTTAAGCGTTAGCTACCCTACATATCCTCATAATAAGCAACCCTTGCTCTCTTCCTATACCCCCTTACAACATTCCCACTAAATAACACTCTAACTTGAGTGGCGCTTATGCATTTTATTGGGTAAACAAAACATATTTTCTCTGTTGCATATCTTTATTGCATATGATCCATTACTGTACATAATTAAGTTACAATAAGATTTGTATTTTATATGAATACTACTTTATGAAAATTGAAATGTAGTAGAGTAGGGTCCATCTATCATAGAGTCGGGGAGATACGATAATCTTGAATCAGCCCTGCATATGAATGTATCTCTTGTTCGTTTATGGATTAAATAACAGATTAGATGGATGTCAACTAGTCTAGGAGAAGAAATACTTTGAATTAAAGTCATTGAGAAGGTAAAGTCATTTAGAAGTTAACGTGGCTTTCCCCCAAAAGCATTGCAATTCATTCATATTAAATAAAAGCCGATGCTAATGCAAAAATATCATTTGTATAATTATCAACAAGGATTTCAGCAATTAACCTTACAAACCACAAGTAACGAGGACACCTGTCGTCGAACAATAATCACCCTTGTCCCCTAAATATTGGCTTGTTTAAGTAGATGGCGGCGCAACTATTTGATACTATTTCACACCGAATTAAGTTGTTACACTAACTCATGACTGAAGAGGAGGCGCCTTCTCACTGTGGAATCTTGCTGGATATTATTACTGTTGTGAATTCGATTCTCACTGGGCGCCCCACAACTATGATCATTTACCATACTAAGGTAATAACTCTCAATACCTGACTAAAATATTGCTGGATCTCATTTCTTAGCAAGAAGATGAAACGGTAAAAGTAGAGTGAAAAAGAGAAAGGGAGAGATGTACAGAGACAGAAAGTAAAGCGAGAAACGCCAGATAGATAGATAGATAGATAGATAGATAAAGAGAGAGAGTGAGGAAGAAAGGAAAGGAGAGCATTTCAATAGTCTGGGTATGGTGTTAACAGAGATATACTGTGACAAGCACCCTAAATAAAAAAAGACATTTTGTATGATGCAAAACAGACGAGCAGGACAACTGACGACCCATTGATATTCATCCGAAAATGGCCAAGCTGACGAGTCAGCCATTGCCTTTCTAGCCAATAGCCTCCCTTTGCTATCAAACATTAACACTCAGTTTTTGCTTTCTTTTCTCTTTTAAATGATCACTTCTCTTTCTACTTCAATTTTGCTTTGCTTTTTCTTCTTTCACATATACAACGTTTCTTTCTTTCTTTGAACTTTAAATTTCTTTCTTCTTCATATGCTTTCTTTGGTTATTTCTTTTTTTCTTCCTTTATGTCTTTCTTTCTTTCTTTCTTTCTTCGACGTTTTAGTTTTCTTTCTTTTTTTCCTGTTTCTTTTATTTTTTTTAATTATTCACTCTAAGTTTTCTTTCCTCGTCTTATGACTTCATTGAAAATTACGTGTTTCCTTCTTTTTCTACTTTCTTTCTTTCTTTAACAATGTTTTCTTTAACTGCCTTCCTTGTTTGTCCTTTCATTTTTTCTGTTTCACACGTTTTCTTCGAATTTTTCCTTCTTTCTTTCTTTCTTTCTTTCTTTCTTTCACCTCACTAAATGACCCTAACCCTTACCAATTCCCGGGAAATATATCATTGCATCAAATATGAAAAGCTACGCACAAAGCAAACACCGCCGTATCGTCTGCTTTGGCTATGTGTCAGCCTAATGCATGATTCAAACAACCCCCTCCACCGTTAAACAAACGCTTTCACATAAACAAACGCAGGCATCTGATTCTTGCACATTCTTGTACATAACCCCAAAACGACAACTATTCACTCATATCGAAGAATGTGCACAAGAGAACAAACTGGCAGAGATTAATACAGCTGTCTATATTTTTTTTTATTTTTATAGAGTGGTAAATGATGGCAAATGGTTGTACAAATAGAACAGTTGCCATTACATCTAAATGCCTGGTCATGCTGGATGGAAAAGCAACATGACCTGGAAAACGCCTTCATTTCTCTTGCTGTAGCCTTCTTAAAATTTGTCGAAAAATCTGTGTGGTTAGCATGGAGCAATATAAATTATTGTAGAAGTAAAAAAAAAATAAGCATCGGCAATTGAAATCCCCTCGTTCAAATGTTAGCGTCTCGCACAGAGGTAAAATAGGTAACTATTTCAGACACAATTCTAGTTAAAAAGTCTCAACCTCTGAAATATATCAATTGGGTTTGAATTTTATTCGTTTGGGTGTGAGGTGTGCACTTGCAGGTATTTAATAAACAAATATCAGATTGGGAAAAATGGTTGATTCATGTGATTTAAAATAAACTATGTCATTGTTTCCATTCAGACTAATGCCCTCATCTTTCGTGTTATTATCAACTGATTGTATTATATCTGAAGTTCAAGGAATACCAGTTATAATTAGACTAATTCAGACTAATGTTCTGATCTGCGTTGTTATTATTACCTGAGTTATTTGTATCAGTTTATCATTATTTACATTCAAACTAATATCTTCATCGTTATTATTATCATATGATCACCTCCTGACTGAATTACTGGTATGGGCAGTTATTATTTGCATTTACACTAATTTTCTCAACTATATTATTATTCTCAGCTGATTGACTTCTGTCTGAACTTCTGGGATGAGTATTTATAATTATTATCATTCAGACTAATGTCCTCATCTTTGTTGTTATTATCATCTGGTTGACTTCAGTTTGAATTTCAAGGATGTACAGGTATCCTTATTAACATTCAAACTAATGTTCTTATCTTTGGGTACTTTTTATCTGAACTCAAGTGACGAGCAGTTACATTTGTTTACATTCAGACTAAGGTCCTCATCTTTGTTATTATAATCACTTGATTGCCTTCTGTGGGAATTTCTGGGATGATTAGTTATTATTCAGCATCCAGCTAACGTCTGCATTATTGTTATTAAACATACCTGAGTGTCTTCTGTCTGAAACTACAGGTAAAGTCATTATATACATTCATACTTATGTCCTTATCTTTCTTGTTAATATTAACTGATAGACTTGTGTTTAAAGTTTTGGTATAAGCAGTTTTCATTATTTACATCTTGATCTCTGTTGTTATTAGTATTACCTAATTGCATTCTCTCAATATCTGCGATAAGGTTTTATCATTATTTATATTCAATCAATGACTGACTTCTGACTGAATTTAAGGGATGAGCAATTAAAATTATTTACCTACTAAGGTCCATATCTTTTTATTATTATCACTTGTTTACCTTCTGTCTGAATTTCTGGAACGAGCAGTTACTTTTGACCTTGACACTAATGTTCTCATAGTTGTTATTAAAACACCTGATTGGTTTCTGTGTGAATTTATGGGATAAGCAGTTATCGTTATTTACATTCAGTTTAATGTCCTCATCTCTGTTGGTGTTAATGCATGAATACCTTCTCTTTAAATCACTGGAATGAACAGCAATCATTATTTTCATTCAGGTTAATATCTTTGTTATTATTAAGAGATGAGTAACTTCTCTCTCATTCTATGGGATGAGCAGATACGTTAATTTACATTCAGTTTCATGTACTCTTTTTTGTTATTATTAACAAATGAGTATCTCTCTCAATCTCTGAGATGAACAGCTTTCATTATTTGCATTCAATCTAATAGCTACATCTTTGTTATTATTAACACATGAGTACTGTTACGTGATAAGTGTAACAAAAGAAAAAATATAATTGACCAAAACTCAGAGATAAATCAAAAACAAATATTTAATTTACAAAACACACCAAATAAAATATTTACAAATATACAATTTTTGTTGCATTCAAAACAAGAAACATAGAGTTTACTATTAGCGAGTGTTACGAGGAAAGAAGGGAAAGTAAGGTGCCAAATATTTTTCCCAGTAAAGTTGGCGAAGAAGTTAAGTGCTATACTTTTTGGAAATCCTTAAATGAGTATATAAAGAATAATTATTAGTTTATTCAATGAAAGAATCAAAAATATGTATTTATCCATTTAGTTCCATGTGGTTCTCTTTCAGGTTTTAGTTGGTCGGCAACTTCTTAGAAATTCTTTTGTCTGGATATAAATCCTTGAATCAAAGTCGGAGTTGATAACGTCAGCAAATCCTGCTAACAGCTAACTACCCTCTCCCCAAAACTTATTTTTATAGGGGCTAACACCTAATTTGCATATTTCTAGAACATTTTGAATTCTCTCGAATCTACTGGAATATTTTGGCATCTTCCAAAACGTTCTATTCCTAATTTCACTATTTTTACGACTACTTCATGAATTAAAACTTTTTGGTAATAACAAGTAGGACTCAACAGTCCCTTACTATAACTTTTTAGACATTATTAATATTATTTTTATATATAAATGCATCCTCATAACACTTCCCACTTCAAAGTAAAAGTTTTGATATCATAATGAAAAATTTTTATGAGAAAATATCAGTCGATTTTTTGTTGTTGTAAAGCAATAAATCATAATATTATAATTTTTTAAAAAGATATTCTCTAGATAAAGCATTTGCAGTAACATTGTTCCTTCCTTTAATGTGTTTTATAATAATGTCATATTCTTGCAGGACAAGACTGCATTTTGTAAGTCTTTGATTTTTGTTAGTCATTTTTTGAAGGAACGTCAGTGGATTATGGTCAGTATAAATCAGAACAGAATAAACAGTAACACTGAGGTAAAAGTCAAAATGTTGTAGCGCTGATAACATCGCCAAGCATTCTTTTTCAATAGTGGAATATTTCTTCTTTTTTGAGAAATATCCAATGGTTCTATCGACGCCTTCATCATCTTCTTGGATTAAGATGCCACCCATTCCGACATCACTAGCATCGATTTGCAATTTAAATTGTTTGAAAAACAGGAGTTGCAAGAGCTGGGCCACCAATGAAAGTTGACTTTGAGAGTTGAATCTGTTGAAGGTCTCATTACAGGTTTCACTCCACTTGTATTTTACATCCTTTTTCAGAAGGTTGGTGAGAAGACTTGCTATTGATGAGAATTTTTTACAAAATTTTCTGTCATACCGAGAAATCTTATTAGTTGTTTTTTGTTAGTTGGAATAAGATACTTTAATATAGCACCCACTTTTGCTGTGATAGGCTTAACCTGACCCTGGCTAATGGTATGACCCAAATAATTTACTGTTGCATGACAGAATTCGCTCTTGTTTAGGTTCACACATAGCTTTGCTTCTTCCAGCTTAAGAAAAAATTTCTTGATAATGCGTACATGTTCGTCCCATGCCATGCTGTGCACAATTACATCATCTATGTAGACCTCACATCCCTGAATTTCTTGTAGAAGGGAATGCATCATCCTTTGAAATGTTGCTGACGCATTTTTCATTCCGAACGGCATAAACTTATATTGGTATAAACCATCTGGAGTCACAAATGCTGAAATTTATTTGGCATTGCCAATAACCTTTCATTAAATCAAATTTACTGACATATTTCGCCTTGCCGATGTTGTCAATACAATCATTAATTCTAAAATTTGGAAAAGAGTCACTTTTGGTTACTGCGTTTACTTTTCGAAAGTCTGTTACAAATCGGTAGGCCCCATCAGGTTTTGATATAAGAATACAAGGAAAACTCCACTGATGGTTGCTTGGTTCAATGATGTCATTATCCAGTATGTATTTAATCTCTGCTCTCAACTGTTGAAGCTTGATTGGATTTACCCGGTAAAAATGTTGTTTGATGGGCTTTTCATCTCCAACTAAAACATCATGTACAGCAATTGTTGTTTTTCTAGGAACATCCGGAAAAAGATTTTTGAAATCATTGACCAAACTATGAATTTCTTTTCTTTTCTCATCTGATGAATGTTCAAATTTTACATTTAAATTAGATAGGATTTCAGAGTTTTTTAAATGACTACACTGGCCCATGTCCTTCTCCCAAATAACTGTATCTTCATTATTGTCTAAATCATTTTCAAATTGATTTCTATTATTTTTGTTTATTAAAGTTGAAACTAGTTTAATATTAGTTACATAATTTCTGTCGATATAACTTTTTAACACATTAATGAGGCAAATTCTTTTCTTTTTCCTTCGATGCGGATGATATAATTTACATCATTATTTTTTTCTATCTCATAAGAACCAAAATATTTTGCTTGTAGAGAATGATTAGGAATTGGCAAAAATACTAAAACTTTGTCACCACTTTCAAATTTACGATCTTTCCTATTTTTATCGAATCTAGACGTCATTTTAATTTGGGAGTTTTTAAATTTTCCTGTGCTGTTTGGAAAGTATTGTATAATTTCTTTTTAAAATTTGATACATAGTCTAAAAGATGCATCTCATTTTATTCAGTCAACCATTTTTCTTGTAGAAGTATTAGAAGACCCCTAACCGTTTGTCCGAAAATAATTGAAAAGGACTAAACCTAAGAGTGTCTTGAAAAGCTTCTCTAGCGGCAAGCAAAACAAAATGGACCCATTCGTCCCAATCCTTTTTATATCGATAACAATACTTTCTGATCATAGACTTTACTCTTTGAAGAAAACGTTCAAGACCTCCCTGTGATTCGGGGTGATAAATACGGGATTTGTATTGCTTAATAGCCATTTCACTCATTACTTGTTGAAATAAACAAGACATAAAATTCGAACCTTGGTCTGACTGAATAGCCGAAGGGATCCCGACTAAACGTAAAAACTTAGTTAAAGCTTTAACAATAGACCTAGCCTTAATATTTCTTAGAGGGATAGCATCTGGAAAGAGAGTTGACGTACACATAATTGTCAATAAATATTGGTTTCCTATTTTTGTGTTTGAAAGAGGACCAACACAATCAACTAGTACAATACTGAAATGTTCTTCAAATGCTGGAATAGGTTTCAGAGGGGCGGACGGAATCTTTTGGGTAGGTTTTCCAACGACCTGGCATGTGTGTCAGGAGTTACAGAAATTGACGACATCCTGTCTAAGTTTCGGCCAGTAAAAATGATTTAATATTTTTTTATAGGTCTTATTTATTCCTAAATGTCCTGACATTTGAGTATCATGAGCTATGTTTAGTATTTCTTGTCTGTATACTTTCGGGACCACTATTTGGTTTATTATTTTTCACACCTCATTTAGGTTGGCATACACTGGGCGTCATTTCCTCATTAAAATGCCATCTCTCATATAAAAACATCCTCTAACTTTTCTTGCTTCTTCTAAAGGAAGTATTTTATTTTTTAAAAGACAAAGTTCAGGATCTTTTTCTTGTTCAATAGCAAGCTGATTTTTATTTAGTTCGTCTTTCATTTTTTCTGTACCATTTCTTTTTGGGGGAGGTGGTTTAGTTAATTTTTTATCCGAATTATTGGTTTGTTTTAAATGATAAGATATAAAGGTTTCATTCAATTGTAACCAATTAACTGGACTTGCTGAATCTTCATTTTCTGAAACTTATTTCTTTGCTTTTGCCCAATCAGGGTATAATTCACTGTTTTCTTCGACATCGAATTCATCGTTTATTTCTATCTTATCACAGACCATTGGTTCTGCTACTACCCTGGCACCTGCTAAGTCGTTGCCTAACAGTAAGGAAACTCCTTGAACTGGCAGGGTTGGTCGTACACCGACTACAACCGGACCATTGACCAATTTCGATTTTATATAAATTTTATAAAGGGGAACCTTAATTACACCTTATTCAACACCTTGCAATAAAATATCGCTAGTGAAGTTGATTCCGATAGCTCTAGTATACCTTCTAAGAATAAGGTTTGAGATGCACCGGTGTCTCGCAAGATCTGGCCTAGCTTTCTCAGGGTCGTCGAAGTAAACAAAGCCCTGGCATAAAAATGGTTTACAATTTTCCATACATGATTTTTATTTTTATAACATCTAGTTTAGAGAATGAAGAATGAGGAAAGGAGTTACTTGTTCTCTGTTTTATAACAAAAGTATGAGGCTGAAGGAAGTTCTTTTTTTTTTTTTTTTTTTTAGGATACGGCAGTCGGATAGTATGTGATTATCCTTCCTTCTTACAGTAGGCACAGGAAATTTTTGATTCTGTAGGAACAGAACTTTTAGGTGTATCTCTTATTTTTTTTGTGCATATCATTTCTATGAGATGCATTATGAGGGAGAGATTTGGACAGTGTTTGTTTATTTGAGCGAAAACCTAACTGGTTTTCGTTTATATTCATTTTTTCAAAACTCTTCTTGTGAGTTAAACTATATGTATCTGCTACTACCGCGGCCTCGTTAATCGTTTCTACATTCTTATCATCGAAATGTATTCGAATTTCCTGTGAAACGCATTGCTTAAATTCTTCAATAAGAATAAGTTGGCGTAACTTATTATAATTATTATCTAGTTTTTTCGCCCTAACCCATCTATCAAAGAGAACTTCTTTTTCCCTAGGGAACTCTACATATGTCTGTTGTTGGAACTTTTTATAATTCCGACATTTCTGCCTATATGGCTCTTGTACTAAATCATATGCATGTAAAATGGCATTTTTGAATTATTCATAGTCTGTTTCCTCTTCAATACTGAGAGCCGAGAATATATCAGTAGCTCTGCCGACCAAAACCGTCTGTAAGAGTGGTGACCAGATTTCGTAAGGCCATCTTAAATTTATTGCTATTTTTTCAAAATGAGGAAAATATTTTTTCACTGTTTTCTCATAAAACTTAGGTACTAAATTAATATATTTACCGGCATCAAATGCTGCACTTAAGGAAGAATTCTCTGAATTTTGACCTCTATTTTCATGTTGTCATTTTAATTTTTCTAATTCTATTTCAGCTTGGATTTTCCTTTCTTGCATCTCTAATTTCTTTATTTCTAATTGAAGACTTAAACTACTTTGATAGTCTTTTTCGTCTATATTACATGAGTCTGAGAAATTTTTATTTTTTAGTTCTTCTGCTACGATACTTTTAATTTTTGTCTTTTTTATGGATGTGTTTATATTTAATTTGAAATAGTTCGCAATTTGTAATAAGTCCGATTTTCGTAAAACTTGAAATGATTCGCTAACATCGGCTGAACTTTAAAAAATTTTCCACGGAAAAAGGCATGTTATTTTTTTTTATTATTTTACGAAAGATATTTAAATATAGTTACTTTCTTTTCGCTAATTACGTATATTGAGCTTATTTTGTTTGTTTTGTTTTTACGATATTATCGAGTTAGACGAGTCCTTAATTTTTGTTATTTATTTAGTTTATTTATCGAGCTGGTCAAGCTCCTAATTTTTGATCTTTATTTATTTTTTCATATTATGGAAATGGACGAGCTCTTAATATATTTTTTATATATTATAGAGTCGGACGAGACCCCAATTTTGTTATGATAATCCCGGACGATCCCCCAGTTTTTTTACATGTTAAGTGAAACAAAAGAAAAAAATGATTGACCAAAACTCAGAGATAAATCATAGACAAATATTTAATTTACAAAACACACCAAATAAAATATTTACAAATAGAAGATTTTTGTTGCATTCAAAACAAGAAACATAGAGTTTACTATTGGCAAGTGTTACGAGGAGAGAAGGGTAAGGTGTCAAATATTTTTTCCCAGTAAATTTGGCGAAGAAGTTAAGTGCTATACTTTTTGGAAATCCTTAAATGAGTATATAAAGAATAATTATTAGTTTGGTCAATGAAAGAGCCAAAAATATGTATTTATCCATATAGTTCCAAGAGGTTCTCTTTCAGGTTTTAGTTGGTCGGCAACTTCTTAGAAATTCTTTCGACTGGATATAAATCCTTGAATCAAAGTCGGAGTTGATAATGTCAGCATATCCTGGTAACAACAATATTTAGTTGGCCTTCCCACTTAAGGTAACATGTGACACAAGGTCATTTTTATGTGGGTCTTCCGGGCCATATAGCCCGGACAAAAATATCTGTCTATCGTTCCCCAATCGTGATTCTACCCTTCGGCGAAGCCACGATTGGGTTAGTGCTCTCCGCCCGAAGGCAGAGAGCTAACAGTGACAATGGCAGTTGTAACTGGACAACTCCAACTAAACAACTAATCCTGGTAACAACTACTCTCTACCCAAAACCTATTTTATAGGGGCTAACAGCTAATTTCCATATTTCTAGAACATTTCGAATTCTCTCGAATTTACTGGAATATTTTGGCATCTTCCAAAACGTTCTATTCCTAATTTCACTATTTTTACGACTACTTCATGAATTAAAACTTTTTTGTAATAACAAGTACGACTCAATCGAGTCCCTTACAATAATTTTTTAGACATTATTAATATTATTTTTATATATAAATGCATCCTCCTAACAGTACTTTCTCTCTGAATCTCTGGGATTAGCATTTATCATTATTTATATTCAATTTAATGGCCACATCTTTGTTGTTATTAACACATGAGTATTTTCTCTTTGAATCTCAGGCATGGGCAGAGAAAAAATGTCATGACGGAGTAAGAACAGTTAGATTCTGGGAACTATGCAAACGAATTGACTAGAAAAATGGTAGTAACACAATCTTGATAACAAGTTACTATGCTACTTTCAAATATAAATCGATTTCCTCATCCAAGGGAGAAATAGTTTTAAATTCTGTAAACAAGTAATTGGAAAAATGATAGAAAGTGCAAGATTGGAAATTGTCATAACTTCTCCTGGGAGTAACAAATGTGTAAAAAGTAAATGTTTGGGTTGTTCCCACATTATTTGGAGTACTCGGAACAATTTAAATACGTTGACAGTGAGTTTAGGCAAATGAGGAATCTAAAGAAGAATTGAAACTTTTGGACGACGGCTTTAATTGGCTCGGCAATGATGTCTGAAGATTTTGTAGGGGATTTCAATCAGCAACTAAGAATATATATATATATATATATAAGGCAAGATGTTTGTGCGTGTGTCTGTTTAATAAGATTTAATGTGTACATAGAAGTATATCTAAACTTATTTATAAATGGAACTTTGTGTGTGTGTGTGTGTGTGTGTGTGTGTGTGTGTGTGTGTTACCTATAGACTCCGAAATGGCTGAACCGATTTTCTTGAAAATTTACACAGTTGTACTATAAGCGTCTGCGAGTGTTCTTAGCTAGGTTTTGTGTCGAGATACCCCCGATAAATATCGAAAATCGATAATCGAAAAAATCGGGTTATAAAAGGAGTGGTCCGATTTTATTCAAATTTGATACGTTCATAGACAAAGACATAAGAAACGATATTCAGAAGTTTGCAGTTTTTACAATAGTGCAGAAAATCGATAATATATATATATATATATATATATATATATATATATATATATATATATATATATAAGGCAAGATGTTTGTGTGTGTGTCTGTTTATTTGCCTGTATGTCTGTATTTTTCAGCCCTTTTATTTTAGTTTTTGCTTCGGGTTTGGCTCTAAGTATGTATAATTGTAGTTCTTAGTTTCAGCCATGATACCATTTACTCAGAGGACATATTTAGCCTTCAAAATTCAGTTTACAACGAAAAAGACTTATTTGATATCGATACTAGGAAATCAAAATTTGATTTACATCTATTCATTTTTCTTTCAGTCTAAGGTTTTACTATAACTAGAAACAAATATTGCTTTTTAGTCTTTCGTGCTAACGTCCAAAGAGTCTGAGCTCCAGGACCATGGATCAGTTTTAAAGCTTTCATTACACCCGAGCAACGCCGTGCTATACTGCTAGTGATATTTAATTATCACTAGTAGTAATAATAATAATAGAAATAATAATGATGATAATAAACGTAATGTATAATACTACATTGCACTTAGCAAGATTAATTTCAGTTGGACATCAGCAAAACCATTTCAAAACTTTTTGATGTTAATAGAAATAACAATAAAAAAATCAAAAGAAACACTATTGTTCTAAAGCCATTGTTTTATATCCAACGGAGTAATCTTTTCTTCTGTTAAATTAATATATTTTCCATTTCACTCATCTTGCTTGATATTTTATGCATCTTATAAAATCATTCCATCATTAAATAACTACATTTTATCACTTTTTTCTTTCCTCAAAGATATTATTTGGTGAACTTTTGTGTCATCTTAACATGAATTGGAATATATATATATATATATATATATATATATATATATATATATATATATATATATATATATTAATTCTAATTCAATTTTTAAATGTCGACATAGGAGCCGTTTTAAATTATGTTAAACTTTTAGCCCCTCTGAAGTCTTTACACACATCACATTATGTAACAGAATATATATTGTTTATTTGTACCTTATTGTAAAAATGCGTCGAAAAAAAATTTGTTTATACGGTTTTATATATGTCTATGGCATTGCTTACATATTTGTTTTTGCAGGTGAATGAGTGTATATATGTGTGTTTGTATATGTATATATATATATCTGTGTGCGTGTACATATATGTGTGTACATATATATACGTGTGTGTGCGTACGCATTTAAGTGTGTGCGTGAGGTGTATGTGTACATATAAAGGTTTTTTTACATTTCTAAAGTTATACTGTATTATAACTGTACCGTTGACCGAAAAATTTGCCTACATTATTAAGTCATATTGTATTATGGCACCACGATCAAGTTTTAAAGGAACTAACCGAAATGTTCAACACAGCCATCCGGAGTTCGAAATTTAACCCAAAATAGAGAAAATTCAAATTGTAAGGGAGGGCGAAAAAAAACCAGCATGTAAGAGACCCACTAGATGTGTACTTTCCTCAGCTTCAGAAGGGCAACTCATGGTAGACCTAGGATGCCGACTGAGGTTACCAGAACACATTCTAAGTACTTCCTTACGACCTGATATGGTCCTGTTTTCGAATTCAAGAAAACAGTTTATTCTGTGGGAATTAACAGTCCCATGGAAAAAGAACATGAAAATTGCACACCAACACAAAATAAACAAATACCAAGAACTGGTGGATGACTGTAGAAGACGAGGATGGCAAGTATTATGTTACCCAATTGAAATTTGTATGAGGGGTTTCACTGGAAAATCCTTAAACTTGGCCTTGAATAAAATGGGAATTACAGGATTAAAAAGAGGAAAGCGACCCAAACAATCCTAGATGCAGCTCTGGGGTCATCCAGGTGGATCTGGATATGCCGAGATAATAATACCTGGACAGGATAAAATAACGGTAGTGTCCGATAGAACAAAAACCATGACGAGGAAGTGAAACAATCTATATCAATGTCACCAAATGCGACGTAAAATCTTTTTTATCTATTCATTTATCTATTCATACAAGATATATTTTTATTTATTTATTTATTTATTTATTTTAATCCCAAATATTTCATTGATATCATTCGCTTTACTTTTGTATTTTATTCCAGTTTTTTTTATCTATTCATTTATCTTTTCAATTCCCTTAATTTTGTTTTTTTAATCCGAAATATTATCATCCTTTTTGTTCTCTAGTTATTTGCATATCCACCCTTCCAATATTTATTTTTACATTTTATCTATTCTTTTTTTAGCTCGGACAATCATGGTATTCGGTACGATTTTCAATTTCGTTAATAGGCATATTCATTCATCTCTATGTAATTGTAATATAACAATCTGGCCCCACCCGAGGGGGTGTTTCCTGTCGTTGAAAGGAACGGATGTTTGTTTGACCTTATTTCCGGCAGTAGCGGAAATGGCTACAGAGGCAAACAGAACAGGTGTCTCTGAGAATTACGTGGGCGAGGCAAAACCGGAAGAAAAAGTCCCGGTTTGGAGATTATAAAAAGACCTCGGCGCACGGATCCACTAGACAGACCAGAGTAGCAGTAGAGAGAGAGAGACACAACAGATACGACGACACTCCCGTCAACCCTTAGAATCGCGCTCTCTCACTCTCTGTTCCCTAGGCTACACGGTTCATCGTCATTAATAAAAATATAACTTATATTTATATATATATGCGTGTTTGTTGTTTGTCGATATACAACATAATGGTATCTTCCACATCGTGTTAATTTATGTATTTATTTCAGTATATTTAAACATTTTTTTTTATCTATCTGGTCCTTTAGCTATTTTAACCATTCATCTTCACATTATTATCACGAAAAATCAATTTTTTTAATGATTTTATATATTTATTTTAAATATATTTAGACAGTTTTTTTCCGATATTTACTTGAAACATTTACACATTATCATCACTGGACATTCAGTTATTTGTGGACGACTATATTCTAGAAATTTTTCCTCTTCTTCTGTGCAACCAAAAACAAAACATCTTGCATTCTAATAACGTAGCAAGCAGAGATTAGGACACAGGCCGGAGCCTGATCAACCTTGGCTGGGTCAACCTGGGGAGAAGGTATGATGTTTGTAAAGGACCGAAACCGTCAATGAACCAGTGTAACATCACTGATGATGTGTCCTCACCGCATCTAAATGATATATTTTTCAAACAAATTGTATTGTTAACCGAATAATTAGTATAATTTTGATTATATAGTGGTGTGGTGGTAATTGTGATTAAAACGGATTGATTAACTATTATATCTTAATTTTTTAATTTTCTTAGGGTTTTTAAAATTCTAATTTCTTATCCTTTCACTAGTAATATGTAAATTTATTTTTAAACTAAATAATTAAGTTTAAACAACTAAATTTAAATAGAATAATTAAGCTTACTTTTAAATTAATTTTTAAAATTTTTTAACTTTATATTGTATTATATTTGTTTTGTTGATTGTATAATTAGGATAATCTTGATTATATAGTGGTGTGATGGTATTTGGGATTACAACGGATTGATTAATTATTATCTCTTAAATATTTTTAATTTTTAGACCCCAATTTCTTATCCTTTCACCGTTAATATATAATCTTTTTAATTTTTTATTTTCATTTTCTCCTATCATATGTTCTTTCTAATGTATTCCTCTTTTCTTTCTTCTTCCCTTTTCGTTTACGCTTTAAGATACTTACCCTTTCTTTTTAACGCTATCCCTCTCTCTCTCTCACCTAAATCCCTTCCTTTACGTTTCAAATCTGTGATCGCTAACGTTTGGCTGGTTTTGCCTCATCCAGTGCACACAGCGACGTCTCTTTACGAACAATGAACCACTAAGGTCTGAGTTGACCCTTTCATCTAAATCTTTTTCGAACATCCTCAGCACAAGCTTGACCACTTGTTACTTTTGAAACCCGCAGTGGAATCAGCCATCTTCATTGATTCGTTTCTGGGTCAATCAATTACTTGCATCCCTCGCCATTTGGCTGACGTTCACCGAGTACCCGGGCAATTACGCATTCGAATAAAAACACCTGTGATTTCTCCTGATCTTCCAGCAAGCAGCGCGCATGCGCGAAATTAAAATATAAAACGGTGATAATTTACTCATGGCACCTTATATATATATATATATATATATATATATATATATATATATCCAATCTATTGGTTGAACATGTTCTATTAAAAAGAACTGATAAGAAATGTCTGCTAATATTTGTCAATTTCTCCTGGTGTCAAGTAAGATGTTGATGTCAAGTAGAAACTTATCGTAATTGCATGCAATGCTCCGATGACTATTTTTCAAAGAACGCTCATAGAAAGTTGAGTGATAGCCATTGGAGCGTTCATGTTTCCAAATGTAACCCAGTAACTCATTGCCACTAAAATAAATTTCAGACTGGAAACGAAATGGTTTCCTTTTTGTCTTGCAGACGTTATCTTTTTGTTAGTTAGGACTAAATTTTTAAAAAAATTTCGTTTCATTCATGACATTTTTTTCTTTATTTAATGTTTTGATTTCAGATTATTATTTTCTATTTCTGTAGATTAATGTTTAATTTAAAATATAAAAATGTATTTTTATTTTTATTTAAATGCAAATATTGGCTAGTGTTTTATCTCCTCCCACTGTTTCTCTGCGTCTTGACTAAAATGGTCATGGAAGTTCTCCAACAAAGATTGAAAAAAGGTTGGTCTTTGAGAAATTACGGCAAGTCAAAGATAATTTTCTAATTTTCCGTCTACTGGAAACGAAATGGTTTCCTTTTAGTCTTGCAGACGCTATCTTTTCGTTAGTTAGGACTAACTTAAAAAACAAAATTTCGTTTCATTCATGTACATTTTTTTAAAATTTTTTTATTTAATGTTTCGATTTTAGATTATTATTATTTTCTATTTCTATCGATTAATGTTTAATTTAAAATGTAAAAATGTATTTTTATTTATTTAAATGCAAATATTGCTTAGCGTTCTATTTCCAACTTTCCGTCTACTGGAAACGAAATGCTAATCAGGGGAATTGACATATTTTCCTTTACATAACTAGTTATTTGAACTTATACTTAATCTTTATATTCTTTCTTCTACCCAACATAGTTTTTTACGGGATGTTAGCAACCCGGTAGGATAAAGAAATTTAAACCTACAAAGGGCGGAGGAACTCTTGATGGGTCAACGGCCAGATAACTATAGGTGGTGTCTCAATAAATCACCATAGAGAAGGCAACAGGATACCACTCCACTATCTATCTATTATGTGTATAATCATGGCTGTAAAACAGAAATATATGAAACCTAACGGCGTGAAGAAGGTTGCTTTCAAAGGCAGCAACTCCTCACCCGGTAAGGGCCGACATGGGCTACAGGTGTCACCTGACCGTCATCCGGCGACTGTTAGCACTAACGGCGTAAAGGGACGCTTTTTCCTAAAATGTGTCCCTTGCCCGGGAAGGAAAGACATGAGCAACAGGTGTCTCTGGACCGTTACCCTGCGACTGCGCAACATAAAAAGGGTTACCTTGGGGACATGGAACGTCGGGACGCTCAACAACTGTGGACAACTAGAGAATGTCAAGCAGAGGATGAACAGACTGAACATCAATATTCTGGGAATATGCGAAAGCAGATGGCCAAACAATGAAGACTTCAGCAGCGACAACCATAGGATAATATACGCAAGAGGAAAAATAACGAAAAAGGAGTCGGCTTAATACTGGATGCGTTCTAGGATATTGCCAGTTCTCTGGAAGGGTTCTCCTGGTCAAACTGAGAGACCGTTCAACATAACAATTGTAGTGGTCTATGTACCAACAACACAAAGCACTGAGGAAGAAAGTGCGGTTTCGTCAAAGACACTGGAACAAGGAACGCCATCATATTTATGATAAGGATGCTCACTGAAAGGGCAAGACTAATGAAGAAGGACTTGTACCTATGTTTTGCTGATTATGCAAAGGCGTTTGACAAAATACGCCACAAAGAATTGGAGATGCTTGGCAGCCTCGACATATTTAGGAAAGACTTCAAAGTAATCAAGAATCTCCACTGGCAGCAAACTGCCTGCATACGGACAGGTAACGAATTCATCAATTATACTAAGATTGAAAGGGGCGTAAGACAAGGATGCGTCTTTTCACCGTATCTATTCAACTTATACAGTGAGACTATTCTGAGAACCCTAGAAGTTATGCCAGGATTCGCCATCGAAGGCCACAATTTAAACAATATAAGGTAAGCAGATGATACAGTGCTGATAGCAGACATAGAAAGAAAACTACAAGACCTCCTACAGAAAGTAGCTGAAGAGGGTGACAAGAAAGGACTAGAAATAAACTGCAAGAAAACCGAATGCATGGTCATCAGTAAAAAGGGCAGCCCAAAATGCCAAATACAGGTGAGGGAGTCTAAAATCAAGCAAGTACAGAAATTTAAATACCTAGGAAGTGTTCTAACTGAAGACGGAAAGTGCGACACTGAGATCCGAAGGCGAATTGGCATGATGAAAGAAGCATTCCAGAAGTTGAGTAAAGTATTAAGAAACAGGATAATTTCACTAGAAACAAAGAGGAGTGTACTGGATTGCTTTGTGATGTCGGTTCTTCAATATGGCAGTGAATGTTTAACAATATCTTCGAAGATGAAGAAAAAACTTGAAGCAGCTGAAATGTGGTTCTACAGAAGGATGCTGTGGATATCATCCGAGCAATGCCGAGGTTTTGGAAATGATGGAGACGAAAAGGGAATTAATACTGAGCACCAGAAAGAGACAACTAAAGTTCCTAGGACATGCAATGAGAAAGGAGGGCTTGGAGAACCTGTTACTAACAGGCCAGATAGAGGGGGGAAAAGAAACAGGGGAAAGCAGCGGATAACATATTTGAAGGACCTGATCAGGTGGATGACGGAACGAGGGTTCCATGGTGAACAGGCATGTATGGAAAGCCATGATTGCCTTCGTCCTGAAAAGACATGGCACAAAAAAGAAGATGCAAAAATATACTCTACTGGCATTTTTTATGTATTTGGAGATACTCGAGAAAACTTAAAGAATCTGTAATGTTATCAGTCCTCGCCTAGAATCTAGACTTCAGTCATTTTCCACCCCTATAGTATAGGTTTTATATATCTTTTCTATAAACATTTTCATGCTAATTGTTCTGATCAACTTTACTTTTTGGTAACTCGACTTCATGACAAGACTGACAAGTAGGGCTCAATATTTTACCGTAAAAATATTAAGTGTAACCGTTAGTTATAATCTAATAGTTACTTTCGTCTCATTTGTGGAACACCATTTCGGCTTCTTGCTTTTCTGTCAATTCCAATCTTCAAAAATTCAAATGCCTCGTCAATTTCCATATGTCTCCTTCAATCCTGTTCTTTTTATTGTCATTTCTCTTTAGTAACGTTCTCGCATTAACCACTTGCGTTTTATTGACTTTATCGCCTTGTTTGGAGGTGAAAAGTTTTTTTTTTAATTCCATTGTAATATTTTTTCTATGAACTCTTTGATATGTCATTGTATTAGTATGTTTCCGGAAGCTACGGTGCTCGATGACAAAGTGCTCAATTCTCAGTTTATTATTCATTCCTGGCGCTAAGAACTCTTAAAGTGTACAATGCTATATTCCCCAATGTATTTACGTGCATACCACTCATGTGAAAATATTAGACATTCCTAGACGAATGGGTAGACACCCAAAATCGGATAACTGCTGTCAATAGATAGTCTTGTGTTCAAGTGAATTGCACCAATTGAACACATTCTACTATCTACAAATGCACACACACACACACACACACACACACACACACACACACACACACACACACACGCACACACACACTCATAAAACAAGCACGCTTTCAAATACAAACATACGCCTGCACACATACACACACTCACATGCATTCATACATTCTGATTGGACGGTATATTTACTGGTATAATTTCTTTGTGCATTTCCTTTCCGTTTTGATTTTCTTTGTCTTTCTTTTTCTCAATGTCTCCCATTTCTTTCATTTCTTTCTCTAACATTTATATTTGTTACTTATTTTTACTCTTCTTTCTTTCTTTCTTTCTCTTTCTTTTTCATTCTTTCTTTTTTTCTCTGTCTTTCTCTTTCTTTTTTTCTCTGTCTTTCTCTTTTTTCTCTGTCTTTCTCTTTATCTCTCTGTCTTTCTCGTTCTTTATCTCTCTGTCTTTCTCGTTCTTTATCTCTCTGTCTTTCTCGTTCTTTCTTTCTTTCTCTGCCTTTCTCGTTCTTTCTTTCTTTCTCTGCCTTTCTCGTTCTTTCTTTCTTTCTCTGCCTTTCTCGTTCTTTCTTTCTCTCTGTCTTTCGCTTTCTGTCTTTCGCTTTCTGTCTTTCTCTCTTTCTATCTCTTTCTTTCTTTCTCTCTCTCTTTCTTTTTCTTTCTCTCTTTCTTTCTCTCTCTCTCTTTCTTTCTCTCTCTCTCTCTCTTTCTTTTCTCTCTTTCTTTCTTTCTTTTCCCTAACAATTCATGTTATTTTCTTTCTTTCTTTTTTCTTTCTTATTTCAATACGTTTGTTATTTATTTTTCACTCTTTTCTCATTTTCTGACAATATTTTTGTTTTTATTTTTCTCTTGTTTCTGATTTCGTATTACGATTTATAATTCTTAGCTTTCTTTTTCATTCCTCATTTCTATTTATTTTTAATTTTTTGCCTTTTCATTTTATTTTCCTGTTATAGTGATTAACTTCGGAGCCTTTTCGTTCTTTCTTTCTAATTCATATCGTCAAAGCGTTTCTTTTGAAACGTACCCACCTAATTCCCCACTCAGTTCTTCTTATTCCCTATCATAAGCCCAATGTTGATTATAACAGTATCCATTCACATGCCAAATTTGACCACCAAAGCCGAGATCACATGATAAGCTGACTGACCATCTGGCGGATTTTACACTCATCATCCGGGGACCTATCAAACACCAAAATATGGCCAAAATGCTTATTATGATGGAGAAGTCAATTATAACTGGTTGGATTGCAGAATGAAATTTTATGGCCACTACATGAAGCAGCGTTCAACCAGTAGGCCTTTATATATATATATATATATATATATATAATGTATGTATGTATGTATTATTATTATTAAGAGTTAATATTATTTAATTGTGCCTTTATTCAATTTTTCTTAAATTTGTAGAAATATTTCCTTTTCTAGACATAATGTGTGAAGTTTATGCTCAGAAAATGAAAACATTTATACGGATGTAAGAAAAATTGAACAAAAAGCGAAATCCCACTCCCTTTTCAGTCATCTTTAATAAAACTTGCATAAAAGAGGAATTGCTGCACAAATACACAATTATAATGTATATATATATATGCTTATACAAATAAAATATGTATAATTTCATAATCTTGCTTGTCTCTTTCTCTCTCTCACTCTCTCTCTCTCTCTCTCTCTCTATATATATATATATATATATATATATCAGTAAAAACAAATTGCAAGGTACTGCGACTAAGTATTTTATTTTATTTTTCTTTTGTTCGTATAAGTGTTTTCCATTTTTTTAAGTGTGTAAAAATTGTCCATACCTTCTATATATCCGAGCGCTTTTCGCTATCCATTTCCAATTTATCATTTTTTTTTATTAATATATTTAACTGAATGTGTAGAATTTTTATATATGTTACTAGAGTGATGGGATTTTTTTCCAAATACGGTCAGCAAATTGTGGTACTGTTCATAGTTGAGGCTTTTAAGAGTTGGCTTTTTCTTTTTTATTATTCAGTCAGACGCTTGGATGATCATGTCTTGAAAGATACATAACTGACTTGGCAGAAGATTTTTCTACAGTAGGTTGCCATTACTTTCTGCGGTAAACTGGTTCCCAACCAAGGCTATAGATCTCAATCTGTCCCAATAATTAATACATAACTAGTGGGAGAAGAGACACTTTTACAAAGCTATTTGCGCGTAAGTGAATGCAACGAATTCTACTGGAATTCGAACTCAGCATTCCGAATTCTCGTTCCGAGCCTATATCCAGTGTACCACAACGTACACCCGACATCTTTTTATATGTGGTTGATTGTTTTGTATTTTCTACAAGTATGATGCGGATAAACTTTGGTTAGGATTTCCTGTGTGTTTAAATGAGTCTTAAATGCTTATCAAGCAAACTCATGTCCCACCTCTCTGTCCACGGCTCATTTAGGACTCATTTCAATATAATTAACATGAATTTAGTTTGATGAGAAACGTTTGAATTCATATATATATATATATATATATATATTATTAATATACACTGTTGGTTTACTTTTGTATTGAGCACTTTTTAAAGTATATGAAATGATTTGTTTGAACATTATTTTTTATCGATATTCGGATTTAAGTAAATATTCTGTTTATAATCAAACAGTATTATATATTTACTTCTATTGATCTGATTATTTACAATAAATTTTTATTACGAAAATGTGTGTACATTTGGCAGGATGATATATATATATATATATATATATATATATATATATATATATATATATATATATATATATATATGCGTATGTGTGTGTGTGTGAGTGAGTGAATGTGAAAATTTCAGATAGTGTTTCCTCTAGGGTACGCAGGTTCGAATCCTGTCGGAGAACGTATATTTTCTTAACAAGATTTATGAATTATTCAGGTTGGTAAATGTAAATAAATATACTGTTGAATTTTTTGTTTTAATTATTTCACCATTTCACCCCAATCAACCTGTCCTAGCTACTGGCGCGCAGTAGGGTGTACAGTGAGAGTAAACCAAGGTACAGGGGATGTTGAGGAAATGATAAAAGGTGGATGGGAATCAAGTAGATAAAAGATCGCAACTGACGTTGCATTTAATTTTTTGGAGATTGTAGCTATCAGGAATGCAAGTAAATAGAAGGGAGTTCCACAAATGGGAAGTGCGAGAAAAGAATCTGTAGAAGAGGTGGTTATTTAACTATTTCGACGGTAAAAGTGTGGGATCTTGATGTTAATTTAGTAGCAGGAGTAAATACATTTAGTCGGGGAACCAGGGAAAAAAGCTCGTCAGAGCAGTTGTCATAAAAATACTTGTAGATAAGACAGAGAGAAGTCACATCACGTCGGTGTGAAAGTGCCTGAAAGCGAGCTGCTAAGTCAGAATCTATTATACTGCAGATCCTCTCTTGGATTTTGTCCAGAACCTCAAGATGAAGAGCAAGAGCACCCAACCAGATATGGCAACAGTATTCAATGCACTGACGAATGGTAGATTTATAGATGTATAAAATTAATTCTGACGGGGAAAAGCTCCCTGGCCCGACACAGCGACTCAAGCTTCCTAGCAGGTTTTTCAATTATAAAAATCGAAGCATCTACTTGATACGAGTATCAATAAAAAATAAATGTTTAAACAAATAAATTAAAAATGTCGGAGTTAATCAATTTCGTAATAGATTTTGTAAAATTACGTAAATAATAGTTTAAACGTAAACTTTTTAAGACTTTCATATTTTTAACGAAAAGCGCTGTGTGTGTGTGTGTGTGTGTGTGTGTGTGGATATAGGTAGTTATAGATATATGCACGGAACTCATGCTTATTTAAAGAAATCTGTTAGTGTATCCGAAAAAATATTGTTTGCGATTTTTTTTACTCAGAATAAAAGAAACGGACGAAAAGTTTTAGAGAAAAAGTTTTGTCAGTTCCTGAGACAGTTGCTATATATATATATATATATATATATATATATATCAGATACATATATCCTTTGACCGATATATTTTAACTTTCCTTGTTCGAAAATGTTCTGACGATGCGTTTTTAACCATTTACTTGATTTGGGAATTTTTTTGTTTATTGTTTATTTAAAAATATTTTAAAAAACCCTGTCTGTACTTAGTCAACAGTTGCTAGCTAATCATTTCCTTTCCCCAAAATATAAGGATGGATCAATAATTCCATAACCTGATTTATAACCTAATGCTTTCGCTGTATAAGTCTCATGTCTTTTTTTTTCTTTTACAAGATGAATGCAAGGAGGCTCACCCGAGAAGCAAACTCATTTTTCTACCCCCACCTCTCTATAGCCGAATTTAAAAATTATACACGACACATTAATAAATTCCCCACTTGATTTCTATTATCATAGAAAATCTATTATTGGTTTCTGTACATCATGTTTTGCTGCGCTCATATGCTGAACGTAGACAATAGAGAATGACTTCACAATCTCAAACACAGAGGTGCGTGGATCAATTATATTCACCATCTTGAAACGTAATTATTTGCTAAAATTTGATCTGAAATTTTCAAATGTATAACGTTCAATCTATGTGATTAATATTCACTACTAGATTAAGTGCATTAACAAAGAAAGAGAATATCTTGAAAAATAAATATTTTTGTGTAAAATAATTGCTTTTTTCTCCGTAATTTTATGTTTTCAATTACAAATACTTTTATATATTACAAATACTTTTATATATTTTATACTTTCAGGGTAAAGGTTTTTTTTTTTTTTTTTTTTTTTTTAGATATATATTTTCTAGAGCAGAAAATGTATTGTTGGTAATTTTATTATAAAAATATATTGTCATTTTGCTATAAAAATGTATTCGTCATTTTATTATAAAAGTGTACGATTAGTTTTTAAGTGGTACTCAAACAGGTGCTACCACTGAGGGTCAGGGTGAATCTTGGACTAACTGCAGTTAAGAGGTGGTTCGACACTCCTCAAAAACTCCAATCTTCCGATTACAGTTCGATGTATTTTATCGTCATATGCAAAACGGACCGTGTATATTTACCAATGAATTAAGTGCATTGACAAAGAAAAAAATTATGTTGAAAACTGAATATTTTTTGTGTAAAATAAATGCTTTTTCATTCTTGGGCTACAGATTTATTGATGTATCCTGCTATGTGCATGGTTAAGGGAGGATATTATGTTGTAAAATAAATAGAGTAGCTGTATTGCAAAATAAGTGCTGCATTTCATCATCAGGCTATAAAGTTATGGATGCACTTGTAAATTTAACAATATATCAACTGCATGGTCAAGGGAGGATATTATGTTGAAAAATATATAGAGTACTTGTAGTGCAAAATAAGTTATATTTCATAATAAGTTAGATTCTTTACATTTACTTGCGCATAAATGTCCTTGGGGAAGGTATGAATCCATCTCCTTACCCCATCTATGGTAATAGTATCTGGAAAAATAATTTTTTTTTTCAAAAGGAATTGTTACAGCAATATTCATTCAAAAATCGATTATTCTTACAATTCAAAATATGTTTCGGCTTTAAATACCCCATCAGGTGTAGATAAATCGTAAATAAAAACAAATCAACGTATCTTTAGAAAGAGTAAAACATTAAACAAAGCGTTGAACTCAATGTTCAAATATCCCGAGTTTTGGTGAGGACCCTCATGTATATTGCGCTGTTAGTTTTGTGTTTTTGTAAGGATTGCATTCTGAGTATTTAGCTTTAGCTAACGTAATTATAAATGATCGCGATGGATTTGGGCTATTCAGGGTGGGTGTTCATCGTAATATTAGCGTGCATTTTCTTAAGAGTTTGTTCAAATTGATTCTATCGCTGAATATATTGTCAGCAAGTTTTGTTTTAGTTTTTTTTTTGTTTTTTTTCCAATTAATAAAAGTAAAAAATTTTACTCAAGCACTAAAAGGAAAGTAATGACAGTAGGATGTGCGTTGTGGTGCAGTGGATATCGGCTCGGAACGACAAATCTGGGAGCCGAGTTCGAATTCCAGTTGAATTCATTGCATTCCCTTACGCGCAAATACCCTTGGGAAAGGTATTAATCTGTCACTTCCTTCCAGTTATGGGCTAAATAACAGGACAGATTGGGTTCTATAGCCTTGGCTGGCAACCAGTCTAACGCAGAAAGCAATTGCAACCTAGTCAGACATGATCGCCCAAGCATGTTTCACGTATGGCACTTGAATGACAGTAAAATCTAAATTTAATGTTAAAGAAATGAACAAGAATACTAATTTAATTTTTCTCAAGTTTTAATTTATTTTAAATTAAAATAACAGGAATCTACAAAACTAAGAATAGCAATCTTAAATATGGCAATGAATGCTGGACAGTTTTTGCTTCACAGATGAAGCAAAAACTGGAAGCGGCAGAGATGTGGTTTTACAGACGGGTGCTAAAAATACTATAGACAGAGCATGTGAGCAATAAGGAAGTCTTAATAAAAATGGAAGCGTAAGGGTTACTGTTTCATGTTCTAGTATACAATAGATATTTTACGGCTTATAAGACCTAAACATTATATTTATATAGTGCTGACCTGCTACGTTATATAAATCCTCCTATATGGCAATGAATGCTGGAAAATTCCTCATTGATGAAAAGGGGATTTAGCTAACAGTTGTACTACAGAAAAATGCCGAGAATATCATGAAAACAAAAAGAACCCTTGTACTTCAGGAAAATGTAATTGAACTTGCTGGGACATGTGATGAGTAAAGAGGGCTTATAGAATTTGACACTTATAGAATATATTAAAGGCAAGAGTTGTGGAAAGAAATAATACATTTCAAACAAGCTTGTGTAGGTGGATGGTAGAACAGGGACTAAGAGGATGGTAAGGAGACAAATATTACTTAGAGCTACGAAGGATAAGAAGTTGTGGAGAGCCATGAATACTCACGTTCTGGGTCAGAGAACATAAAAAAAACAATGGAACAGATCTGGAAGTGGGGGCAAGTAAAAAGACATCTAAAACAGTTGTCTGCTTAGAAATATAGAACGTTGTAGGAGGGGTAAAATTAAAGTTTCCCGAAAGATGGCAGAAGATAATATCGAATGGAAACAGGAGCTCTTTTTAAACTAAGTGAACCTTTTACGCACACATGTGTATAGGCGTACACTCACAACACGCACATGTGTGTGTGTGTGTGTGTGTGTGTGTGTGTGTGTGTGTGTGTGTGTGTGTGTGTGTGTGAATAAAAACAATCAAGAGGAAAAGTATTCTTAGTCGACGCGTTCCGTCCTCTAGGGGATTTTGTGAAGCCAATGTAGGATTTACTTTGTTGCACATAATCAAGGATGTCATTGATTTATCAAGGTTTTAAATTTGAGAAAGTTCATGAATGTTCATCGGGTAGCTGAAATGTCAAATTTAAAAACCTTTATGAACTAACTGAAAAAAAGGCTAAAAATAATGGTAGCACTTATCGCATAACTAGCTCGTAACACTACCAGTTACGTATACGGTTATAGTGTACTGGATGTATTCGAGAATTAAAAATATGTCTGCCTCTCAGCAAATCCCCCCCATTTGCAGTAGCAGAATCTAAATCGTTTAAAAAAGCGTTCGGAACTTTCACTTATTTTAACAATTTCTAAGCACAATAAATCATAAAAAGAAATCTTCTCATTGCACACAAGAAAACTCAAATGAAAAACTTAACAAAAGTATTTTGCCAGCCATTTTCAAACATAAATTAGAGAAGGATTACCGCCCTCTCTCTCTCTTCCCTGACGTAAACACAAACAGACACACGCCTATGCAGGCAATAGATTAAGGTCCCATTCTTATTTAGGAGTGCCGTTAATGCGGGTTTGCGCTAAGGTTGGATGCATCAGACAATTTCTCTTTCTTCATATCGGCGCACATATGACCACAAGAGCTTTTACAACTTAAACAATAATGTATATCAAAACAGATTTATTTTTTAAAAAGAGAAAAACACGTACTTCTAGGAACATATTTACTCTCTCTCTCTCTCTCTCTCTCTCTCTCTCTCTTACCCAAACACACACATAGATGCTACAAGATCGAGATTGAATAACAATAAACTGTTATCATTCCCTTCTGCTTAGACTTAATCAATTCCAAAATTTCAGTCAAACCAAATTCATCCAATCACGAACAAGGCAAATAAGAAATAAATGTGTATCATTTTTAATGAATTCAGTAATTAAGATATAATTAATTGCATTAATTACATTAACCCTTTCATTGCGCATTGCGTCTGAATGGAGGGCACGTTTGCTTCAAGCGCTCTACTTTTTCGGCATTTAATTAGGAAGTGAAATTTGAACGATTTTGTCGTTTTAATTGTGGAGGTTATTAAAACGACCGGCATTCTATTTCAGTTGCACCTTTTCTTTTCTTTGCAGAGGGGAAGATAGAACCCAAAATAGAAAACCAGAATAATATATATATATATATATTAGAACATGTACATAATTTTTCTATATATATCCACGACAAAGGTACGTTTGTTTCGACATTGAAACTTCAATGTCTCATCAGGCGGTGTGAAAAGTAATGGAAAGCCTCTTTCCTTATATTTGTTTAGTTTTGTTAAAAGTGTTGGTGGGGGTTAGTGATAGGGGAATAAATCTCTGACCGTTGGAATTTTTGGAGAGGGTGTTTTTTAAAGTGGTTGATTAATGAGAGTCTTTGATTTCTGGACAGATTTAACCTTGTAAGTTTTTATTATCTAGTGACTAGACCACATCCTTTGGATTTCTTAGAAAAGCCGGTGGTGGATGGCGCCGGATATTTTTTTTTTAAGCAGAGTCTTTATAATTAATGTAAGCTTGTATATTTAATCTTAACTTTGGATTTAGGGAAAACTATTTTTTCTATTAAATTTTTAATTTTTAATTATTAATTACATCATAGTTTGGAAACCGTTTTTTCTATTAAATTTTAACTTTTAAATTTCTATTCTTATATCTAGTCAATTGTGTATGTGGTGGGGGCTTAGTGATAAGGGAACAAGTACTGCTGATTGACCTTTAGAATTTTGGTGTGGGGAGTGTAAGTTTTATTTATATGTATCTTGTGACTAGACTATATATTTTAGGATTTCTTAGAGGAACAGGTTAGGAGTGGGATGTGTATTCAGTACAGAATATCTTTTGTATATCAGTGAGGTTTTGTATATAATCTAAATTTGTATATTTAATCATAATTTTGGATTCAGGAAGTCGATTTTTCAATTAAATTTTAAATCTTAATTTGATCCAGTTTGGAAACCGATTTTTTTTATTGTGATAAAATTTAATGTTAGGGTTATTTAGGTACTAGAAAAACGTAGGTAATAAGTGCGTAATAAGTAGAATTTAATGTAGGGGGAAAGTAGAATGTTTGTATTTGAGGTAATAGGTGGATAGGTAATAGGTGTGTTTGTATTTAAGGTAATAGTTGAAGTTTTGAGTGTGGTAAGGACAGTATATATAATTAATCTAATTATGGTTATTAACCTTACTTTATAATTTAGTAAATCGATTACTTCTATAAAATTCTTCATTTTATTTAGAGAAAAATTTCTAATTTAATTATAGATATTAAATCTTACTTTAGAATTTAGTAAATCGATATTGCTATAGAATTTTTTTTTATATGGGGTCCTAGCTCTGGCTATTGTAGTATTTTTTAGCATGATTGTAATGTTAATTCTCTAATGTACTTGCAGTTTACTGTGGTTTCATGCCTCTGGTTTAAAAGCTTGTTACTGTTCATATATTTAAGGATCTCAATTTTTTCTTGAAGACAGAGGAAACATGGTTCCTTTATAGATTTAGCTGTTCTTGCTTGTTTAAGTAATACTGCATATTATGTATATATATATATATATATATATATATATATATATATATATATATATATATATAAGAGGCGTATTTTCATTCAAGTATGTTTTATTAAATAATATAGACATATTATGTCTATTTTTATAATAATCTTTTCTATTTCTCCAATTATCTTCTTGATGTTAAGTTGAAATTAATCAAAGAAGAATATTTTTCTATACCAAATTACTTTCGATCTCCCCCGAGATTACCCTCAACGGTGAATTGCGAAGGAAATTGTAATCGTTATGATGGTGAGTTTTGTAAATACATACGAACGTGATCTTTTATAAATGATGAATTTCAACTTAACATCAAGAAGTTAATTACAGAACTAAGAAGGATTATTATAAAATAAACATATGTGTATATTATTTAATGAAATGTATATATATATATATATATATATATATATATATATATATATATATATATATATATAATTTATTTGTTTAAACGTTATTTTTAATGGATGCACATATTTAAGAAGATGATCTGTTTTTGTTATTACAGAATATCCATTTATTTACATCTACCTGCCTGAATAATCGAGAAATCGTGTTAGACAAACATGTGTCCTCCAAAAGCGCTATTTGGTCAGAAGGTCTTACGTGGTCGAGCGGTTTAAAAGACGTCAAATTTAGTGACATTTTCCCCTAATGGATGCAGGTTCGTATCCTGTCAAAGGGCGCATAATTTTTAACAAGATTTCTTGATTATTCAGGCAGTTTCATGTAAATAAATAAACATACTGTTTAATAATAAAAACAGAGCATCTACTTATTTATGAGAATCCATTAAAAATAATGTTTAAACAAATTAATGAAAAACATATCGAATTTAATTCATTTCCTACCCTCGTTCTTAATATCTTTTTTCAATTAAACGTTTATTACCATCATTATTAACTGCCTGATGAGGCATTGTCCTTTTAATGCCGGAACAATATGTACAATTTTGTAGTTTGTACATGTTCTAAAGTAGAATTAGATAGATAGATAGATAGATAGATAGATAGATAGATAGATAGATAGATAGATAGAATACTGCAACCCAAAAGCTATCAAGTTTCATTGCTCAATGCACCATCACCCTTCAGGGAAATGTGGATCATTTACGGGGTCATATAAATATTGATAAGACAATTTTAAATTTTAAATTTAAAAAAGATAAATGCCACTATATTAGTTGAATGTATTGAAGTGGGAGGAAGGAAATTACTGGAAAGTAATTGAAACTCACCTGAAGCGAGCTGAATGTGTAATGCCCCTCATGCCAATGACATTTCCACCGAGCCTCTCTACAGCATTTGATCTCATAGAATTTCTTTTGAATATCAACCTCTCGAATTTACATTTAAATTAATTTTGGATCATCAAGAGAAAATGTGCACCGTTTTAGGGCCCTTTTCTCAATGGTTTCATTTGCACACAGAGCCCCCTCACTGATGTGATACGCCATTATAACGATATACTAGTGTGTCGTAGTTACACTAGTTCAAATATCCAACGGCGAAATGAATTATTTTATTAAAGATTTAAACGTGTGGTTTGTTTGGATTTAATGTAGATGGCCTTCAATATCTGAAGGTTCTTTTTACTGTGTGTATGAGTGAGGATTATTGTATTGTTGACTAAAATCTGTCTGATATTACCTACATGGTTATGTTTTTCTGAGAAATGTTGTTTAATTGTACTCTAATCAGCATTACATTGCATTTAAATATATGGTTCTGTTATCATTTCGAGCTCTCACGTGATGTGACGTCATAGAACCGCATTACATGCGAACTGCGTTTGCTATTTTTGATAACTGTTGCCGTTGCTTAGCGTAGTTTTATTTCAACACAATATAAAATCGTCGCTGTATCTAATTTCTATTTCAGACGTTAATAATGCAATGACAGTTTCCTCTAGCAGTTTCGTAGCTTTCGGCACTAGTCTCGATAAGCCATCCTCATGAACTATCTTGTTTGATGGGAAACATTGCATTTAAAAAAAATAATTCAGTAGAATTGTCGTCCATCTTTGTAATCTATTTGCAGTGTGCTTCGGAATCTGAATATCGTCAATGAAAGACGATGATCAGTTTGAAAGGTAAACTGCTTTCCGTATATATACCTATGGAACTTTTTAACTTTAAAGATAATTACTAAACCTTCTTTCTCTATCTGAGAATAGTTTAACTCTGCAGGCAGCAGTGTTCTTGAAACATGATGTACTGGTTTTAGACTACCGTCATCTTCTTTATGTAGTAACACAGCTCCTATGCCATAGTTACTGGCGTCACTGGTGACATGCATTTCTTTCTTTGGATCAAAATGTGTTAGTGCTAAGTCTGAAGTTAAAACATTTATTAATTTTGTAAATGCTTTTTGGCATTCTTCCGACCAGACAAATTTCACACCTTTTTTAGTAGGTGATTTAACGGCGCTTACAATGTCTGAGATATAACTACTATAGTAATTAGCCAAATTTAAAAACGACTGTAATGTAGCTACGTTCTTTAGATCTGGCATATATTTGTTGCTTCTTTTCTCTTTGGATCTGGTGTTCGACCCTTTGCATTTATTATCTGACGCAGCTATTTTATTTCCCTCAGGAAAAATTCACATTTGTCTAGGCTAAGTTCGAAACCATATTCTTTAATTCTATCAAATACTTGCAAATTACACCTTGATGTTCTTCTTTGTTTTTGCTTTTGATCAATATATCATCGAGATATGCTGTAGCAAAATCAAGATCTGCCAGTATCAAATCCATAATTTGTTGGAAAATTGTAGGCGCGACTTTAATGCCATATTGTAGTCTGTTTATGCGATATAATCCTCTATGCGTATTTATAGTAAGTAACTCTGCGCATTTTTCGTCTACTGGAATCTGAAGATACGCTTCCGACAGATCTAACTTCGAAAATATCTGTCCTCCATTTAGAGTAGCAAAAATGTCTTCTGCTGTTCGGAGGGAGTAATTTATACTTCTTAGACAGTCGTTTAACCCAGTAGAGTAATAGAGTAATTATTTTGTTGTTTTTCTTCTTGACATAAACAGTTGGCGCAGCCTATTGACTATATTCAATCTTTTTAATAATACCGTGACTTTCAAGCCTTTGCAGTTCTTTGTCAATAATCTCCATTGACCCATATGGGACTTGCTGTTTTGGACGAAAAACGGGTGCAACATTTTTTTTAGTTCAAAACTTGCTTTAACTTTTGTACATAGTTCAAGTCCTTCAGAAAAAATTCTGGGTATTTAGCTTTCAATTCTTTTTTTTTATTTTTTCAGAAAAAGAACTGTTTGCATTAACATTTTTGCAAACCGAATTCATAGGCACGTTGAATAAATCGAAAGATTCCATCCAGTCCGTATCACATGAATTCGCTGAATTTTTAATAACATATACTTTTAACTTTTTCTCTGTACCATTAGAGCAAACGTTCACCCAATGTTCTCCCATGAATTTGAGTTTTTGTCTAGTAACCCCTCATTATATTTTTGTCTTAAGCATGGTTGGACATTTTTTTTTTCAAAACTCTGTATTGATGATTGAAAGATCACTGAAAAAAATTCAAACATACAAGACTTAACGTCCTCCATTTTTCTGGAAGAAAAGCGTCAGCGAAGAAGAGTTTTTACTGTTTTTCCTTTTTAATCCTCCGTTAGCAGACTGTTTTCTACGTAGCCAGTCTGTTGCGGCAAATCCTAACGCAAACCTTCGTCACGAGTCTGTTGTCTTTTTCTGTGTGTGCATTTAATTCAAATATCTTTTTTGCCAGTCTGTTATATCGTCGAGGTAATAAACAATACACAGATGATAAAATAATATCTAATAGATCGCAACAATATGGTTGGTTTAGTTAGCAAGTAACACGCAAGTCAACAGTAGCCCTCAGCTCACACTAATTTCATTATTTATTTTTGATAATACAAAAAATGCGGCACAAGGCCAAAAGGGGGTGTGGAATGGCTGGTCTTCATCTGTCTTGCATTGTCTTACATTGGGTATTGTCTGACCCAAGCAGACAATACAATATCCCTTGCATCAAAACATCACATTCTTACATACCATTCTTACTACAAATACCATAATGCCTCGATACACACTGTGAAAATCTAACTAAACCCATATGTACAATTTGTCTGGGGGGGATAACATTTAGAGTTTGATAACCCCAATGATTTTTATACAATAAATGAAAATATAAACTGAAAATAAACAAAATTGTTGTTAGTAATAAAACCCTTCACAATCCCTAATCGTAACAGAAACATTAGTTAGCTGGGCTAAATTCTAACGAGGCTCACAGATATCAATCAGTTATACACACAAGATCTGCTGGAAAACTTTCGTTTGCTTCTGCCAATATTTTCCATACTTTCTGTGATCCTGTTCCCGATCTCACAACTGTAAGGATCCGTTTCACTTTCGGGAAATTCCTCGGATCCTCTACATCTTGTCCATATACTTTTTTAAAATTTAGCAGAGTCTTAAAATGCTTGTTTTTCTTGGATAGCACAATGGTTCGTTCAGCCTGTTCCGTTGAAACTTTACAGGCGGCAACTCCTTTATGAAATAAAACCTTGGGTTTTTTGTTTGTTTTCTTTATTTATTTATTTTATTTTATTTTATTTTATTTTATTTTGCTTTTACTTCGTCTAATGATGAACTTCTCTGTCTCTTTTCCAGTTTTGTTTTTGTGTGTCTGCTTGGGTGTGTGAGAGGGAGTGGGATCGGGACTGGAGATGGAACTGGAAACAGGGGTATATTTGGATGGGGACTTATTTTTCCTTTTACTTTAGGGTCGACATCTTGGAAGGGGTAGGGGTCAATTATCTAGTCATTGGGGGAGGGGCAATTACTTTTTTAGCTGGAGGGGGAAGATACTGAGGACCTTGGAACTGCAATCTTTTTGCTAGCTGAGTTAAGTTTGAGATCTTCATTGAGCTGTTTCAGCTTTACAACCTTTTCCCAGCTAGATTAATTTAGTTTTTAAACCTCCGACACCATACGAGCATAAGACGCCGAATTATCGCCCTTGGAACTGGTAGAGGGAATGGGGATGTAGGTGCCATTATCTCTGGGATCTTCACGTGACTGAGGCCCCGCTGTTTGTCACTTTCCTCTGCCTCTACCAATGACACGCCACTCCCCTTCCTCCTTCTCCTGACTCGCACTTGCGGAAGGAGATGGGTTCGGGGTCTGTGTGGGGCTAGCCCAAACCGAGGGTTTAACCCTACCGGTCCGTGCCGCTGTCAAACACATTACAGTTACTTGTTTTATTTTAGATTCTCCGACTTGCTAGTGCTGTGCTTAAATTTAAAAAAACCTTGATACCATAGCGAAGAACTCATCCGAACTATTAATTTTAATTACTTATCCAAATTTTATCGAAAAGGTACGGTCATGCAACTTTACAGCGGTGGCAAAGTGACTGAAGCCGAGTCACCAGATCAGGACCGATAATACTGCTGATTCTTCTTTGGATTTTATCACAGAGTTCAAGGTAAATAGCAGGGGCGCCGGACCATATATGTCAATAATATTCTAAGCATGGACGAATGATAGACTTATAGATATGTATGATAGATTCTGGGGAGAAAAATTGTCTCGCACGACCAGCTTTTTTTCAGCGACTTTTAAAACAGCTGCAATATATTTTGAATTAAATGAACTTAGATGTGTCTGTTTTGTTCTTCCATAGAAGAATTGTGCTTTCTTAACCTTTTGAGGCAAAATGGATATCCTTATTCGATATATCGTTCGATTTACACCTGCATTTTTACTGTAGTGACCAAAATGTTTTGAATGTTAGACTGGACATTCATCATTGCATTTACAAATATTGCATGTTTGTTCTGTCATTAATTTTTTAATAATTAAAAAAAGATTGCTATAATGCTGCGAATCAAATTCACTGAAGAATTAAATTATATCTTTAGATTCATGTAATAAAATATATATATTTACTATAAAAATATAATATGTGTTTACTATGAAAACTAATGAAAAAATAACACCTGTTGGTGTGTAAAATTGTATACTTTAATGTAAATGAAAACGAACAGAATTTTTCTAAATAAAGCAATCGATAGCTCTAGAGCAAGAATTATTGCATAATTTATTGGAAGTTCACAATATTTATCAGTCCTGGTTATAACGATAAACTACATCCGACAGCAAAAGGCTTCTGATCAGAAAGTTTTGAGGGGCCTGGAGTTACCTTATAATTGTTCTTGTTTCCAGGTGCACCATGACCCAGTATGGTAGCACCTGTTAGAGTTCCAGCTATAGACAAACCGTAAAAACCAAACCAAAATGGAGTGAAAACACTATGAAAATATAAAAATTTTATAGTAAAATTACCAGGAATACATTTTTGGAAAAGAAAATATTATCAACAATAGATTTGACTCTCAACAAAACTCTACCTTACAAAAATACGTCAATAAAACCTGATCTACAAACTGATTTCTTACAAAGAATACACATTCTATTCATGCGAAATATCTTAAAAATCTTGTTGGCATAAAATAACATACTGAGGTATATATGCCGTATAACAAAATCAACCCAAAACAACCACGATATTTTTTATTAAAGATCAAAAGTTTCGTGATGTTTACAGTGATAAGATTCAAGTAAAAAAGCTTAAAGAGCAAGAGGCATGAATCCATCTATTCTCGTCTCAGCTATGAGTTTTAATTCCTAGCTGAGAGGAAAACAGATGAATTCGTGAAAATCTATTTGTGCAAAAGTGAATATAACAACGTTGATTTAGTATTTTCTATTCTATTTTGTTCATTTAAATATTTATTTATCCTTAAATGTAACGAGTTAAGCGTTATCTTAAAATTTAAATATTGATATGATCATGTTATAAACAAAATAAAATACATTAAAAAAAGAAAAAAAGTAAAAATAAATTTTTAGATTTATAAAAATCAACAACAACATTAACTCAGTCCTTCATAATTTATCTTTCCTTTATACAATAAGTTTATAGAATATCTTAGAGCGTTCTTAATTTTCTGCACGTTACTTCAGGGTAGATATAATGGCTGTTAAAAGTTTATTCAAAGGATACTAAAATGATATAAAAAAAGCGCTATTAAAAGATTACCACAAATTATGCATATATATATATATATATATATATATATATATATATATATATTGGGTGTTTGTAAAGTATATCCCTTTTTCTTGTATAATCAACTCTCACTTCTGGTAAAATCTGTTGTTAAACAGGAGAGGCTCTCAAACATGAAATAGGGAGTTACTTTTCATTCACTCTGCGCGTGCGTGTGTGCGTGTGTGTCCGTGTATGTGTGTTAGTTTATTGTTATAAACGTTATATTTATCGGATACGCGTGTTTGAGGAGAGATTTATGATTTTAAATAGAATAATTGATGTATACTAGTGATAGTTTAATCAGGTCTCCACACTGAGACAAGATGTCACATAAGGTCGGGATTAACATGGTGGAACCCGAGTGCGTACACTCGGGCAAAATGTAAAAAATACCCTGCCCCGTAAGTGATCCCCTCACTCTAGTGAAATGAGGATACAGCCTCGGGAAGCTGTTCTCCGAAACCGGCCTCTTTGCAGTATTTATTATTCTCAGCTACGTCTTGGTCTGTGAACAAAGCCAAAATTGAGTCGCACTCTGACCAAACACAGAGCAGCAACTGAAAGATGAAAATCCCCTCCCTCAGATGGGTCACGGAAGATTTGACACCTACTTGTGTGGTTTCATTTACTTAATTAAATAGTAAACGTGCTCTTCGTCAGGGTTCGAACCTCCCTTATATATATATATATATATATATATATATATATATATATATATATATATATAATTTATATTATTACAATGGGTAATACATATTTCATTGCGGCCTGATGTTATTATCGCGGCTCGTCAGACCCAAATGTTACAACAGTTCGTCCTCAAAATATTCCTCCCTAAATTATTTTATTTTACATAGACTCTCACATGTCCATATTAGATTAGACATTTGTAACGGTTATTTACGAAAATTTATCGCTCATTCGAAAAGAACCCC